>JAUMGZ010218074.1:0-11612 GCA_032359645.1 Pododesmus macrochisma
CTTATCGCCATAGGTTGAGTCTATTTGCCATCATGGAACATGTATGAAATTCTTCTCATCTTACCATCAGAACAAAACTATGCATCTTCAATTAAAGTTTTTTGAAATCAGTCTTTCTCTACGGAGCGGAGTCCTGGAAAATACGCAAAGACCTTAAAAATATCAGAGTATTTGCGAACAGGTGTTTGAGGACCATTTCTTCGATCAGATGGCCACATGTAATTTTAAATGAAAACCTAAGAAAACTTATGCGACAGGAAGACATCACGAGAGAGGTTGCTAAAAGGAAATGGAGATAGGTCGGACAATAGCAAAGATCAGAAAGACATCACCAGAGAGATCATATTCTGTACCGCCGACAGACAGAGAAAGAGAGGCAGGCTTAAAACAACATGGTGCAGAACAGCCGAGAAAGTAAGTTAGTATGTAAGTAAATAAGTAAGTTGAACTTAATTGACACCATAAAGAATAACCTCTTTTTTAAATTCATTTTAGCCCCCTTGTGGCACCAGTTTGGAAAAGTTCAAAATGTGAAAATGGATGGGATTTGTTTTGGAATAGTCCACCTCAGACGCTTGGTCCAGATTGACTTATAAGGTCACATAAGTGTCACATAATTGTGCGTTAGATTTCAATTCATTTTTTCAATAATGTGTCAAAATGTGTTTAAAAATTGTATATTTAAGAATATTTGGTTACTAAATTAACATCATATTAATATGCGTAAATATGCACAAATCGAACTTAGCCTGAGCCTTGTCCTTGTGTACTTGCATACCAAATTTGAATGAAATCTGACAACTTTAAGAGTAGTTAGAGCACAGAAACCAAAGTGCGACAGACGGACAGAGGGACACACCCTATTTTTGAAAAGCGGGGACAAAAAAATACAATGTATTTATTATAGGAAACTAATGCACATAAGAAAGGCAACACAAAATCATATGTTCTCAGACAATCTACACTAACATCGATATCATGTGACTTCATATCATTACAATACTAAAGGGTATTCACAATATTGTGTTTGGTTTCCAAAGTTACACGACATACTGTTTGTCCAGTAGGTTTTATAACATAGTTATAAAACTTGATGTTATCAAAAAGGGATTGATAACACTTTAAATCTAACAATTCAAAATAAACAATGAGTGATTCTGTAACAAACATTTATTATACATAAACAATTATAATTTAACATACAAGTCAAGAAAAACAATTATCTGCATACACAGACTTTCCTTTCCTAGTATTAATATTTTTCTTTATCAAAAGATTCACAGATCTGTTCATTTTAACATGGTAGAACAAATCTCCACTATAGTTCAGTTAGAATTATGTTTATATTGGTTTACAAGTAAAGTACAAGAAAAGTATCGATTGAGGGGAACAAGACATCAAGAATCATCACAATTTGCCCTGTATGTTTTCAAGAGAAGCTATAAAATATGGTAAAAGCAAACATGCAAAAATGATGGATAATGAATGATGGCATTAGAAGATAAATGTTCCATCAGCAGATGTTATACTGGACTACTTTAGTGTACTATATGTAACATTCTAAAAACAGTAGCAAATCCAATATGATCCAAGGGTTCTGAATGCCTACTTAAAATAAAGTTTAGAATTTCTTTATCGTACTTCCCACAATAAATAATGGTGGACTTCATTCAAAATTAACTTTCATCTATTAAAAGATACAAAGTTCTTTCATTCATTCATTGACTAATACCTATAATTTTGCATGCTCTAAAAATAACGGTCGAAACATGTCGAGAATAAAAATACCATAGCTGTACTTCCAGTGTTGTTGTTTCCATTTGTGGAACCTTTAAAAATAATATAAGTAATGTAGGTAAATCTTTCAGATGTATTTGACACTTAAAATATGTTTAAAAAAAATCCTATACACTTTTGACCCCTGTTAAATGTGATGTAATTAATGGCAGTCTCATTACTTTGACCCTGAGTAAATTTGCTGTAGGTAGCAAGTTTTCATTGTTTTGATGTCTGTATCTGTTGTTAATGGTAACACCACTCTTAACTCTGACTCCTAATTCTGTAGCAACAGGTTTCATCACTTTAATTATTGTTATGTGTTGTCAGTAATTGGTGTAATACTAACACATTTTGTGTTGTTTTTAGAA
The DNA here is from genome assembly GCA_032359645.1 of Pododesmus macrochisma. NCBI lineage: Eukaryota > Metazoa > Mollusca > Bivalvia > Pectinida > Anomiidae > Pododesmus > Pododesmus macrochisma. The sequence goes on from JAUMGZ010218074.1 coordinate 2,148, forward strand.
GTTAAAAGTTAGAACAGTCTAGATGAGTATCTTAAATCTTTATGTCTGAAGGTTCAGTAACAAATTATTGATGGTTAAGGTGACTGAACGTGAGCCTGAACTAGGATGCTCAACAGTTCCCATCTTTGTAATGAACAGGGAATATGGTCTCCACCAATATGATGACAAAATATAGTTTGTGTGTACATGTCCTCATGAAAAATGGAATCCTTCTGAATTAAAACAGTTTAAAAGCCTGAAAGAAAACAAAATAGAATGATGTAACTTAAGTTAAAAGATTGGAAAAAGATAATTACAGGGCTGTTGTCTTTGAATTTTTATATTTCTTACAAACATGGTACACAAATTTAATTATTTATTGTGAAAATGGTTCTCTCATAGCAATAAATACACATATGAAAATTAAATATATGCACAGTTTTCACAACAGCAAAAAAAGTGATATTAAAATATTTAAGATACATGCAATACTTACGCTAAGAAATCATCAATATCCATGGTCCTTGCTCGTTTTTTATCAAATTCATTTTTTTCTAAGAGTTCTACTATCTTTGTTTTTATATCGAATTCTGCTGGAATAGGCTGTGGAGAAATGTTATTGGAACAATTAACATAAGTGATAATCACAAGTTTGTTTGTGCAGGTATGATATAAGATTTTCACTTCATTCAATTATATATAAATAATATGGCACCAATATAAGATACTTTAAAGCCTTCAAATTCTTTTATGTTCTCTTAGTTTTATTAGGACATTTCTATTTGACCTATCTTAGTTTTTATAGACGCAAATGTAGAATGTTATACTAGTTACTACAGACTACCAGTTAAATGAAACATTACTTACAAAACAGTTAGGTTAAATATTACCTTCTATAGATCTAAGTGAAATTTATACTACTTACTATAGATTTAAGTGAACACCTTGTTCTGTAATTCTTCTCTAACAGCTCCAAGACTTTAGTAAATCTGAATAAGTAATTATAATTCAACAATATTTAACAGATATATGCAGTGACCAACTCAAATTAATGCTTGTCATTAAAATTAAATGATTTTTAACATATTTCTGCATTTTTTTATAACTTCACAGTAACTTCTTGATCAAACTTGAATCTCAATATTCTAATTTGAGTTTTGAATAAATAATGAAACTTAGATTTTTTTTTTTAAAAACTAAGAATGCAATTATTATTTTTTTTATAAAAGGATAAAAACTAGTTTTAGTTCATTAAACGATTACCAAGATGCACAAGTATATCTAAATCTACTATCTAAAGAAAACAAAAGCTTTCACTCCCATTTTTTTCTACAATAATCACAACTACAAATGGTTTTAAGTTTATTCATGTAACAACAGCTTGATCACTCTCATTACTGATGTTGATGATGATGTTAAGGAGATTTTTCTATTTAATTTATTTTAGTTATATTGTACACAAGCTTTGACTTCTGCCGAGCCCTCAATTAATCCAAATAAATATTTAAGGGCCATAACTCTGTCAATAACAGTTCAATCAAACTCACTGACATAAAGCTATCCTGGGAAATAAAGTGAAGTCAAACAACACTTATTGTTCTAATTTTTACAAACATAAATGTTAAGGAAGACAACCTTAGGATAATTGTTTTCTTTTTTGAAATTCTACAATGCTTGTTTGATTATCTTGAACAAAATCAGTTCGGACCGATAGAGAGCTGATAACTATATCCCACACTCTACTAGTGACAGGGGAATGTTGGCTGCGCTAATTATTGATTTGAATAACAATTTATCATGTACTTACTTAAATGATGCTCCCACAGTTTTATTCTTCCTTGAGAAACATATCCTTACTAAACCGTCCCATTCCTGTAGATACATAAAACATCAAATGTTACATTTCAAACTTTTACGTACCTATCAAATTTTTGAATAAAGAAAAGTTTCAGGTAAAGCAGTTTAATGTTCTGCATAAACATCTTTAGGGATCCTTCAACACCTTTAAGCATTTTATATAAGCTCATGTTCAGATTTGTTAATTCATAGCTTAAGCAATAAAAGTTGAATAGTTTGTTTCAAGGCCTGTGCGTATCAAATTTTTACTCCCCGAATCGACGTTTCAAGGCAGTAAAAAAAAACGTTGGAAAAAATCTGGATTTTGTCAAGCGTCCGGTTTGACTTTCGGTCTCACAAATGGAATCTCCTTAGCACTTAAATGAAGCGTTATGACTTACATCAAGTGCCTTGCTGCTACTGATAATTTTTTAATCAGGTCATGGCCGCTCAGTTGCAGGCGCCGATTCCAGGATTGTTTTGACCATAATCCTGACAAAAGTTTCGATTTTACTTCGTTTGATAATTTATGGACCGTCCAAATACTCCTGGGAAAGCCCAGTTCAGGGGCCTCAATCCATCACTCTTTGACAGTTTTTTTGTAAAGTAACAAGTCAGCAAAGGTACAGCCATGGTCTCTGATGACAGTCCGCGGTAAAAATATGGTTACTGGTTATTGCAACATGTGCAAGATATCTGCACAGATATAAGCAGCAATTGAAGTACTTTAATCTATATTTGCATATCATTCAGGACATGATATACATGTCAAAGTAAATTGATACATGGAGAATGCTCTACCACAATGGGCCTAAATACTTCAGCAGGCAAATGCTAATTATTGTTTTAAAATTTATTTGAAATAAGGTGTAACTCTACATTACTATCTCTTAAACAGCATTTACATTTGAATACATAAATACATTTCAGTGTATAAATCATGTGAATGCAAAATAAAACGTACACTCCCTCATCAAATTTTTGAAGGTAAAAAAAAAAGTCCCTCCCTCATCACTTTTGTGAAGGCCAAAAAAAATCCACCCTCCCTCGTCATTTTCTGAGAAACTAATTATTTACTTAGTACGGCCTTACCTTTATAGTTTTTCATGTCCCTTTATAAATACATGTGTAAGTGTTATATTCTTGTAAAATATCCACATAAAATGTGTTTTAAATAGAAAACTATAGGTCTAACAATAAGAAGTACAAAAACTGTTTTATTGATGTCAATTTATTACCTGAAAGTTGATTGGAGGTGGAGGATTCCTCGGTTCTATCCGGACCACGCTAGACTCTACTTTTGGAGGAGGACGGAAGTTATTTTTACCAACCTACAAAAAGAATTTTCTGGTTACAAAAAAATGTTTAAATAATCTTTTATGCAAAGAGTTTTTTTTTTTTTAAATTTGCTTCCCCTAGGGATAATGCGTAACCAGTTTGGTTGAAAGCGATTTAGTTGCTATTGAGGACATATGTGAAAAGTTAACTTCAAACTGTATTTGTTTGAGTAAGTCAATCTTGGAAATTTGATTTAAATATATAGCTTTATACAGAGTTTCATTCAAATCATTTGAAAAATGTAGAAGTTAGTTTTCATGGCATGCAACACTGAAACTGACTGACAGGGGCATAACTCGACTTATTATGCATCCCAAGAAATTCAGCCTTAATACCAGGAAGTTACCAAATCATATTTTCCTCTAAAATTCCATCCCAATGGATGTATATGATTATGTAGGAATGAAGTGTGCTTCAGATTAACAGATACACAAACAGTGGCCCCATTTCATGCATTTATAGGCCCGGATGCAGTGTTACAATTACATGACCATCCAATAGGCTCCCTCAACCAAGCTCTTTCGTCAGATCAGAAATACGATGCACGTCCATTATGAATATTTTGATATATTTAAAACATAATCATAATGCTATACAGCATATATGACGCAGAAAAACTTATGTGACATAATAATACACTAGAGTCTACATGGTCTATTGACACACTTTTCATGTCATACTTACTTTCATTAAATGATCCACTCTGGCCAGCAGTTGTGTGTTTACTGACAGACGGCAATACAGCTTGTCACCAGGCTTGGCCACTAATCTCTGGGCAAACTCTCTTTGAAACATTAATATGGCACACCTAAAATATACCAGTACAAGGCACTTACAACTAGAGCAGAAGAAATAAGCCAACTTAAAGAATATTTAACCTGGCAATGTCTCAACAATTCTAACATTAAAGGAACCAAGTCCTTATTATGATTCAAAAAGGTACCAATATGACATTATGAAATATTTCATCAAGTTTCATTAAGAATAACATCCATCTTCTGTAAGCAGTAACAACCATCTCGATTGACTTATGCCTTACAATTTTTGAAAGAGGTCTAATCATCACAGTGAAGAAGACTTGCATTGTTAAAGTTTTATAGAAAAAAGTTTGAAATAAGCGACACATTGAGACTTAACATACATGAAAGTGTTTGCTACACACAAATAACTGAACTATCTGTAATTGTATTCATGATAATTTGATGAGATATAAATTCTCATAACCACTATGAAGACATTTCCTTTATATGATGATGCCATATGCATAACTAAAACTCTGGGAAATGTCACATTTTTGGGACATTTAATCTCATCATATATGATTAGATGATACTTTTTGTAAAATAGGAGAGAATATCCACAAATCTCACCCCAAAGTGATCTCTGAGAGTTCACACAGAATGCAATTTTATAAACATGTTTTACCTGAAAAAAGGTCTGTGTAATAGTAATTTGAAGACAAAAGGAGATGAAATTTGATAAGGCATGTTGGCAACGCAGACATCAAAGAACGGTAACTGTGTCTTCAATACGTCACCCAGAATCAAGTGTAGTTTGGGCTGTAAAGGTCTGAAACAGAAGAATAAACATGTATCGTGTTACCACTATATATCACCTAGAATCAACACAAGCATATGGATTGTAAGGGTCTGAAATAGAGTAACATATATTTTGTAACCACTATCAATCACCTAGAATCAAGCATCTGGGTTGTAAGGGTCTAAAAAAGAATGATAAACATGTATTATGTAACCATCTTTAATAACCTGAAATCAACACAAGCATCTGAATTGTAAGGATCTGGATATTGGCAAATTTTGAAGTGTCAAAGGGCCATAATTCAATATAGAAATGAAAAGATCATGTGAAAGCTCATTTCAGTATAAACATGTGAATATGAGTAAGAATAAACTTGATTCCATCCAGCAAAAATCAAAAGGAAATTGTTCTTTCTTGTCAAATTTGAAACCATAATATAAAGTTTTACTTGAATAGAAAGAAACAGTCACCTTGACATAGCCTAGGCATACTAAAATACAGTTTTCATTTTCTTAAAGTTTGATTTAATTTCAACAATTTGCTAAATGATAATTATATATATTTAATGTTTAAATTATTGGTTTATGTTTTATATTTAAGATACTAACGTGCTTTGTACTCTCTTCTGTAATTCTGCTGCTAAACGAGGGTCAATTTCACAAGCAACAACCTACAATATGTAAAACAAATATACAACAGATGGAAATCAACTCTGTAAAATATGTATAGTGTGCATTTCATCTAACCAAAGTTTAAAACAAAAAATGTACCTTTTATTATTACTTTTTCATAGTTACTAAAAGGATGTTGTTCTTTTTTGACACTCACACACTTTGAAAATGATGACCATAACTGTTAATTGTTTTATTATGACAGGGATGATTTTACTATATGTTTTAAGGCCGCTGAACAGCCCCAAAAATCTCTAGAGGCCCCATTTGAAATCCAGGATACAAAAAATTCCCAATTGAATATTGTCCAAAATATAGGTAAATCGGTCTGGATTTCCAGAGTTGGTTTTATATTAGATTGCTGCCGATATTTCCTGGTGTTTCTGTCACCGCAAACAACAGTCCTTTAACTACATGTTTAATTCAGATGCCATCCTTCCTAAATTTAATGTAATTACTTGGTCTTGTTATTCGAGTAACAGTGTGTGAGTTGTTGCTCAATGTGTGCTGTGCTGTCAGAGATGTGACAGTGTTGAACAGTTTACTACAAGTTTATTTGTTTATAATATTTTAGTTATATGAATCCATTCTTTTCCTATATTATCTCTAGAAAGGACAAATAAAATTCCAGGTATATAATATGTAAACTCAACTCAGCTTGCACTTTGCTTTGTATGTAATTAAGTGCAATAGATTAAATTTATCTTTCATTAATATTCAGCAATAGGGGCTAGACACAGACTACATATGCTAGGGTTCATTATGGCTATTTGTTTTTCATGATAATCACATCATAGTTGTATCTATAACTCTAAAGGTTGAAACATCAAAGTTTTAATTTATGCGGCGCAAAATTCCCAATTTTCACTTGGGAACATGTGTAGACATTTGGTGAATACATTTAACTTAAACTAAGTTGTAGGTGAAATTGTCCTGAGGTGATCAGGACAATCAATTTTATGATGGCAACACCATATGCAATGACTACCTCAAAACAAATCTCTAGATGAGAAAATTTGAACAAAAATGCAAGATAAAATGAAGGCATTGCAAAGTTGATCACATTACCGTATGTACACTTGTTTGTTTGTTCAGCACATTGTTACAGCTCTATTGTGCTGCTGATTAGTACCTTCTTTGCTTTCTCCAATAGTTTGATTGTCATGTTTCCTGTTCCTGGACCAATCTCCAACACGACATCTGTTGGTCTCAATGCAGACTACAAATATAAATAATCTCATGTACTATTGAATATGCATTTATCTATTTCTAGTTTATACAATATTTAATAGGTATATAGAATCTATCACCACTGGTAGTGTGAGATATCTCAATCTCACACAACCAGGGGTGTTTGATTCTTTTTCTTACACCTTTGACATTGATATCACGGCTATAACAAAGCGTTGATTGTATGATTTTCTAGAAAATCTGATGAATTGTCTTATTTGATCTGATAGTGTGACGTCATATTGATTGTTGTAATGATGTCATATTGATTGTTTTCACGACATCATATCATTGTCTATAATACCAGCGCGCGTTTATCTCACCCTAGGGTGGGATAGAGAAATCTCACACAGGTTAAAACACGGGAAAACTTTATCACAGGTGTAAGAAATACATATATCGTAAGTATCAGTAAATCATTAATAATAAATATTACTATTATTCAACATTTTCAAGAAGGAAACAGCCAACAGTGCTTAACTTTTTAAACCTCATTAAGTAACTAGAATGGACTCTTATTTCCTTTATCTGGATGATACCAAATAAGTCTTTAGGGTTGAAAGGGTAAATAAATACACTGTCAGTTAGTTGTAAAAGACTGTATTGTTGAATGTGATTTTTGTTTTGAAAAATAATCCATAATAATAGTTTTAAATTAAAGAATGTAATATATTCTTGATACAATTTAAAGAAACATTTAATATTAATGTTATGTCAGAGCAAGAATTTTGTTTGACCTAATTATATATAACATCATATTTAGAGTTGATAATGAACCCCACATAATTATGGTAATAACAATAATAATATACTTCTTACCTTATCAACCATGTTGTTTACTATCAATGGATTCTTCAAGATATGTTGCCCAAAATCTTTGTTGAAGTTAATACCTGAGAAAAAAACCCACGTGTTTACAGGGTTGAGCAAGGAATTTGTTAGGTTCTTATTTTGTTATTTCCCCATTAAATACATTTTTTCTTAATATCAAAGATAAAATGCAATATTTTTTTTTACTCAAGTATAAATATATCCATGAAAAATGCAATATTTCTTTATACTCTAGTACAAATATCAATGAACAAGAGGCCCATTGGGCCTTAACGTCCACCTGGATATATTAACAATGCAATAATATCTTTAAACTAAATTTCAAGAAACATCTACATAAAGTTTCCTGAAAATCTGATCAACGGTTCTTGAAAAGAAGTAAAAAATGTCTAAGTCAATCGAAGCCACAACAGCCATATTGGATGGAATTTGGAAACATCAAACACAATTCTGAAAAGAGACTCTGCAAGGAACATTTACATCAAATTTCATGAAAATCTGACCAACAATTCTTGACAAGAAGTCGAAAATGTCTCAGCCAATCAGAAGCCATGGCGGCCTTATTGGATGGAATTCGGCAAAATTGACCACAAATCTGAAAGGGGACCATGCAAGGAACAATCACAGCAAGTTTAGTCATAATTGCCTCCGTAGTTTTAAATGTGAAAGTGACGGACGATGATGGACGGATTGGTATTGGAAAAGTCCACTTGACTTTAAAAAAAAGTTTCAACTATACATATTTTACAATGATTGAAATACAAATTATAACAACTTAAGTCGAAATCTTTCTTGTTAGCATGATCTGTAGTGCGAGTGGATACTTTCAGTGGGAAGAAACCAGACGAGTGAGAGTGCCTGGAGGACACCAACATGTTCAGGTTGGCAATCCTGTACATTCCACTTACGGCACAGTGTATAGAACACGGGCCACATTGGTGAGAAGTGATATCAGCATCTTAATCACTACTCGACCTAAACATTTCATTTATAAATTATACATTATGATACCTCACTGCATAGTCTCCACCATAAATAGTGACACTCCCTATTTTTTTTTTTACTAAAACTCTAGCCATTCACGCTTCATCCACCTCATGAAAACTCTTATTTTCTCTATTATTTCTTATTAACATATGAATAAAGCCAACAAAGCCAAAACATCTCCCCCATTTGAGGTTTTCAAGGTTGACTATCATAAACATTGAATACTGTTGCAACCTCTGATAGCTTTGGTGCCCGATTTATATTACAAAGGTTCATTTTTTCATATGTTGGTGCTTTGATGTCTACACCTCCATTAGGGAGTTATGTGATTCTGTCAACTTTACCTGGCATCGTCAAAGTTCTAAAATTTATATCCCAATATAATAAAATGTTGCATCTAGGGCACTTAATATCTGGCCTAAAAAAGATATTTTGGTGTGCTTTGTGTCTTTTCAACATTTATTGGTGTTTCTTGGTCGTCAGAATGATGAGTCATATTTCCTTAAATGTATTATTAGCAACACTCTTATAGTAAGAATTAAAGCTTATCTACAAAATAACAACTATGAATTAACATTTATCAGTAAATAGTAACATCCTCTATATGTTAAATTGGTTTCTGGGCGGAATTATTCTTGTCAAACAAAACAATTGTTTCTTAAATGAAAATCTTTTTCACAATGTTAATATGATAAATGGATTCAGCCATGGTCAATACCCATTGCTGACTATACCGTCAAGTGCCTTTTGAAACAACTAGCTCTTGCTTGGGAATTTTCATTTTTAAAACAACAATGGGTAAATCTTATCTCTGAATTCTCTGAAATAAAATGACAAAAATAAAGATAACAACATTACATACATTGGCGTGCAATTCTCAACCAATATTTACCTCTTCAATCTCCTCTCTCTTTTCCTCAATCCATTTCTGGAAACTTTCGGAGGATTTATTTCCCCTGAGACAGTTCAAATGTAAGCCACTATATGCACTGTAGCCCAGAATGGCATATAGTCGTGCAAGGAATGGAGCAGAATTACTCAGGCTAGTCGTAAA
>JAUMGZ010218085.1:0-11611 GCA_032359645.1 Pododesmus macrochisma
CTGGTTTCGTGCTGGGTGACCGTCCTAAGTCGGTCCGCATGGATTACTAGTCTTGCTGTTTGTTGTGATGTCGATTTAATAAATTACATTCCGGTGCTGAATTGTTTGATGCAGTTATTGTTTGTTTGTCAATGTCTCTTGTTCTGTTGATTCCACTCATACTGTTTTTAATGGACGAGCTATGCTGTTCTCAAACAACTCTTCTTTGATTTAGCGGCTCCCCATGATGGCTGTTCTCAGCCATTTGATCAAATCTAGCGCTGTTCAACAAAGAAAACCTGCTACCAAATTCTGTTTAAATTGGTTCTCATTGAGCAAACAATTGACAACAAGTCAACACAGTGTTTGATGCAGTTATTGTTTGTTTGTCAATGTCTCTTGTTCTGTTGATTCCACTCATACTGTTTTTTAATGGGCGAGCTATGCTGTTCTCAAACAACTTTTGTTTGATTCCCTTGTGGCTGTTCTCAGCCATTTGATCAAAGCTAGCGCTGTTCAACAAAGGATACGTGCTACCAAATTCTGTTGAAATTGGTTCTCATCGAGCAAACAATTGACAACAAGTCAACACAGTGTTTGCGTTCTGTTGATTTCATGCATACTGTTGTTTATTTTTGACCCTATACATGTGACATACTTTTGACCTTAGGGTCACACCTTGAACAAATGTGGTCCTCCATACTTCAAGGTAACTACATAAGAAAGACTAAGCTCAATGCATTCTAGTTTGATCAGAAGAAGTTTTTGAAAGTTTGTCAAATATTCCTCTCTAATTGCTACTATTATGTGTGCCCCCGGAAATCAAGTCCTATCATTTGAGCAATCTGAATCCCCTAAAATAAGTCATATAAAACATAAACAATAATAGCTCTTAATTTCCAAAAAATAAAAAAACAATATGACTCTGTAATCCAGCCACTTTGTGCTGGGAACGGAGGTGGCTGGATTAACAAGGTTCACTGTTGTTGAACTTGACCTAGCAATGCACGACCTTTTGCTGATACACGGATAACTCACAACTTAAACAATGTTACTACGTACAAATACAAGCATAAGCTTTATTACTTCTCTCTTTTTGTCAAATTTCCTAAATCTAGGTCCACATTGTGACACCCCCTTAGGGTCGATCCACATCATTTAAAAAACCCGGATAACCCTAACATCCCAAATATCTCAACCCAAGTGTGTTTACATTGTTCTTCTATTTTTCAAACAGAAGTTGAAGATGTGAAAAGTGAACACCGTTGCGATCGTGTTGAACTTTGACTCCTAAACTCGTACCCTTTTTATGACATCAGATGTACCAAATGCCCCAGTTTACCGCAAGACTTTTCAGGATTTTCCCTTCCCCAGTTTGGCTGAAATTGGCCATTGGTGTGAGGAGAATTCTGATTACTACGCTTCGTGACGACGGACGGAATTGGTATAGGTTGAGTTCACATTTAACTTTTGGGCCACAATAAATTATTATGAGTTAATAATACTTTATCAAAACTTAAGAACGGCACAAAATCAAACCGTTTGGTAATCGAAATTTTGGCATATCTATCAACAGCTCTGCCCTATTACAACTACTGAAACAGACCTGCCTGGAAAACTCGGGGGATCTAACTATGAAGTGTACAATAAAGAGTTTTCATTCTTTTGTTAAATAATTTACCGAAATATAATTTTCTGTCGCATTAACCTGCTGCAGGTTACATAGAGGGAAAGGCACACACCAATTAACCACGATGAAAGGTTTGGAAACACAGTGGTGACATAAGAGGAAAGTGCATACCAATAAACCACAATGAAAGGACTGGAAACATAGTGGTGACATAAGAGGAAAATACATCAACAGAGACATTACGGAAAGGAGGATATTCAATAACAGGCATTTTATCTCACTGCCTACTCTCGGCACCTACTGGTAGTCATCTCATTATTTGAACACATCTAAATTCCCTTTACCCAAATATGACTCATATCAGGTCTCCTTGAGCAGTCGTAGTTTCCTTACCGTAAGTTTACATCATATGCACGCATTTAGCTTTAAGCCTTCTACTTTAGTAATGAAAGTTAACCAGATTGCCCCAAAGTGGAACCCCTTGCAGCTAAATCATGACAAATAACTGTTGCAAGTTTTGTAACATGCCATTGTTTCAATATAAAAGTATTGCTATTTGAAAAACCTGACAATCTGATACTGGACTATACAGGGAACATCTACAACATATTTCGTAAAATCTGACCAACAGTTCTTTGCAATGAAGGTTGAAGCCTCCTTAACCGGTTTAACCACATCGCCTGGTGACCGTCCTAACCCGGTCCGCATGGATAACTGGTCTTGGGGATTGTTGTGACGTCAATTTGTTTCGTTTTATACTGGTGCTGAATTGTTTGATGCGGCTATTATTAGTTAGTCAATGTCTTTCGATTTGTTGATTCCAATCATTTTGTTTTTTGCAAGAAGTCGAAAATGTTACAGCCAATCAGAATCAGGACAGCAATATGATGGAGTTTTAGCAAACTCAGACAATGTAAATCTAAAAAGGGACCATGCATTGATAATTCTCAACATGTTTTGTGAAAGTGTGACCAGAGGTTCTTGACAAGAAATCGAATGTCTTAGCCAATCAGAAGTCAGGCTTGCCATATTGGATGGAGTTCGACAACATAAGACACACTTTTAAAAGGGGCCATGACATGATTCTCGTAAAAATCTGACTAACAGATGTTGACAAGAAGTCGAAATATCCGAACCAATCAGAAGTCAGGGCGGCTGTATTGGATGATGTTCCGCAACGCCGGACATAACTCTGAAAGGGGAACCAATGGAGGAACATCCAGAGCAAGTTTTGGCAAAATTGCCCAATTAGTTTTTGAGACGAAGTTTAAAATGTTAAAGTTTACGACGGACGGATGACGACAGACGGATTGGTATAGAAAAGTCTACTAAGACGTTATCCAGGTGGATTAAAAATATTATTGATGATTTAACAAACTAATCCAGATAACATTATAACTATATTGAATCGATCCCCACCAAAATCAGAAAATCAAATTATAACAAAGCCACTATAAATAACAAGACAATATGTCCACGAAGGCAAGATTAGGTTTGTCGCTCAACACAAAATCAGTCCATAAAGTAATTCGAAGAAAACCAACCAAGTTTTTATTCTTAGAATAATTTATTTCATGTACATATGCATCAAAAACAATTGCAAATAATATATAAATAGTTAACATTATTAAATTGCAACATTGCCGACAATTATAAGCACAGGCGAACGAAAAAACTAACAAAAACAAGTAATTATTAAATATAAACATAAATTCAATGATGCAGTAGAGCTACATTTAGTAGAACAACATATATAGCGAAGACCCAATAACAACGTATTGCTTATGATGATCGTTTGTGAGTTAGTCCGTTTGGAGTACCGAATGTACCCGCTTCGTTCTGAAAACAGTAGTTTGTCAAACATACATGTACACTTTAACAAGCAAGAGACCCTCGATTTTCTCATATGGTGTTCTAGTTGAAATATCCCCATTGATGCCTCCAAATAGTATCCAACCCTGGTGGTAGTACAATCTCAACCACATGTACACTTATAAATCGCCTTACCAGAGTATGCTTCTTATAAAGTTGGGTAATGTGTCTAGTATGATTTAAATATGACATTACAATCGGCAAACCTCGGATGAGTCGGTTACACGAGGTACACGGAAACGGCCGAAGTTGCAACGAATGAAGACGTTAATGATAAGTTTTTTTAATTTGCTATGTTGGCCTTTGACAATAAAACGTTTTAACCAAAGTTTTGACACCAGGGTCTTATCTTATCATTTAGGGTTTCTGATGTATCTAGGATGGTACAACGTGATGGAAATATGAAGACGTAGGTGATCTGCTTAGTCGAAAAAGGATTTACTTATTTCTAAAGATGCCAAATGTCCCTACTTGTGCAACCAGTGGTAATCCAATATATATTTTATGTAACACATTTGGCTCTAAATATTCTGAAAAAGACGCATGTGGACGAAGCATCAACTTCTTATATGATTACACAGAAAGGTTTTGTTTTAAATAGTCTCTTGTTTTAGCCATTTTGGTTCCCTTATTGCTCCATCTTGAAATGAAACCCAGCCAATTGAACGTATCTAAATCTCCTTCCCCTTAAGATTTCTTCTGAAGTTGGTCAATTTGTTTGGAAATATTTCAAAAAAAAAAAAAAAAATCCAATTAAGAATTTGTTTTGATGAGGTGTATCTAAAAGTAGCCTATCACTTTATCAAACCATGTACAATACGTTTGGATAAGGCGTGGTTCTCCGTGTCCCAAGGTTGCTTGATATGCAATCATTAAGCTACAGACCTTACCGTCTTTCAGACAATTTTTTAAATTATATCGAACGTTCTTCATTTCGACTCTCTGCTAACACATGTTACGAGCATGTCCCACCATTTGAACAATACAGAATGTTCTCCCTCAAAGTAAGTGATGCGAGTAAAAAGAATTTTCAAAAACGACGCTTTCACGTTAAAAGTTCGGTTCCTTATGTGCCAATTTATGTGTCTTTACTTTTTACCATTTCGACGGAATCGTTTGTTTTCTTATGTCATTTTGCCTCTATACCCAGTTTTATGTGGATAACGCACTCATTACTGTGTGGAGTACGGGGCGTTCATTAAGCACTGCGCATTAGTCCATAAACGCACGACCTAGTTCTTTTGACCTTTTCCAGACGAATGTTTGATCGTCTGCTTATTAAAACCAACCACGATGACAGTTTGTGCATCATTTACTTGGCATCTCTTTGCCTACGTCTATCTCATCATCGGAGTCAATGTCGTTATCTAAATTATCATCTTCATCTGACGTACACATCTGTTCTACATCGCTCTTAGACGATTCGGCCTCCTTGTCGTCGTTAGATGATCCCTGCTTGTCCTCGGTGGGGGATTCCTGTGGATATAAATAAAACAGTATTCTAAGTACACGTCATCAGGGGGTAACATAGTTACTTTTAACGTTATGTCCGCACGCACGCACGCACGCACGCACGCACACACACACATATGAGTTGACTTACAACATGACGAGGACAACGCTTTAACGTCAAAGGGATTACAAATGTAATATTATAAATCAATGATAATAATTGTATTTAAATATTTTAAAAAGTTTGTTTGTGTTATAAGGGCTTATTGTCCGATCAACAGCTAAGGTCATTTACGGATGTGTCAGTTTTACTGGTGGAGGAAACCGGAGTACCCACCGACCTACGGCAAGTCACTGGGAACTTTTTCACACTAGCACGCCCCGGACGGGGATCAAACTAGGAGGTGAAAGGCTCTTATGATTACAAGTCGGCGACTTTAACCACTAGGCCACCGCAGCCCCCTTGCTTGCATGTGTATAACAAAGAAGAAACAAGAACCAATAGTCGTCATCTTTTATATATGATGCTCCTTTGACCATACCTCTTATAATTTCTGAAAACTTTTAGTAATAAGTCAGTTTAAAGGAGATACGTACGTAATCAGAATAGCTCAGCCAAGCTGAAAACTACAAAAGAGCTATAGCAGCACTAAAACTAATTTTAATTTATATTTAAATATTACGTCAATTATATTGTGCAAATTTCAGAGAAAAATTCAAAGTAACACTAAGTTTGTAGATATATGATACGATAAAGATAATATATGTTGCCTGTATCTTTGTTCATGAGTGAACAATGTTAAGTGTCCTGCGTACTGTCACCCTATACACACACACCGAAACATACTGCATATACATCATACGCCCACACAGGATTGTCAGGTAGTTAGGTTTTTGTAATTTCGCATCAGTGTTTAATGTATACTTTTATATATAATGTACATGTATGTGTGTGCATGCAATCTTCCCATTAAAAACCAGACATACTGTATACATGATATAATGCATAGCTTCATGTTTCCAGAACAACATTTTGGGACCACAGTGGCCTAGTGGTTTAAGTCGCCGACTTGTAATTATAAGAGCCTTTCACCTCCTAGGTTTGATCCCCGTCTGGGGCGGCCTAGTGTGAGAAAGTTGCCAGCTACTTGCCGTAGGTCAGTGGTTTACTCCGGGCACTGCGGTTTCCTGGCACGTCCGTAAATGACCTTAGCTGTTGTTTGGACAATAAGCCCTTAACACAAACAAACAAACCGGAACAACATTTCCTATTACATATATATTGAATCATATAAATTTTGCACTTAAAAATTTCAATATCATATGATATTGTTCTCACATTTTGTGTGTGTAAAAATTTGAAGTTTGATTTATGGAAGAAGAGTGAGGATTTGAATGACTAGGGTGATAAATCTCTATCTCTAACAGCTCTGGATACCAAAGCTTCTGAAGTTGATGTTAAAAAGGAAATAATATTTTGATGTTGTATTCTATTATAGGTCTTTGTGCAGGACCAATTCATTTCACAAGTCAAATTTCAACAAGCAACCAATGCAATAACAGGTCCTATATTAAGGTACCTGGTCATTTCTTGTTCTGTACGCTGGAGAGGTGGGCTTGGCAGTTAAGGCCCATCATTTAAACAAATCTGAATCCCCTTCCCATTGGTATGCTTTCTACCAAGATTGGTTTAAACTTGCCTAGTGGTCTTTGAAAAAAGTTGAACATGTGACCTTTCAGTTTAAATTTGGTCAAGCAATAAAACACTGCCATTGGGTTATTTGTAAGGGGTAGCAATATTATGGTTTGTGAAGGTCATATACATGTATCAAGGTCATCTTGTATCCATGAGGAGAAGCGATAACAAGAATTAAAATGTGGCTAAAGCCAAATTGTGTCATGAGACCAGCACCAACAACTTACAAGTTCAATTCTAATGTATGATATCAAGATACATGTATAGCAGTTTATTCATAGTAGCTAGGTAGAGACACTTACTCCACAATGACCTTAGACAGGTGACAGATGAGAATATAACAGGTAAGCCAACCAACTTAAAATAAAGTCATATCTCTGTGATTTTTGGATTTTTTCAACCAAAATGCAACTGTCCTAAGCTATATATAGAATACAAAATGCTTATCGTGTTGTGATTGTTTATCCCTTTAGTTTCATCTGGACTTATTCAACTCGCCCAGCCCCCCTTATTTTACGTTAGATTTTGACAATCCTATAGCTAAGAGAGACTAGTCATGTCATGATGTCAAAGCTGGACATTATGTGTTGCAAATGCTTGGGAAAGTTTACTACTTTAAATATATCAGCTATCATATACAAGTATAATGAGTGACATACTAGCCAAAAAACGAATAATTAATGGATACATCTTTACCCGATTAGACTGTCAGAAATTGATATTGTCAGGTCTCCCAAACTGTGTATGAAACATTGCAGTTGCAAATTGTATGTTTTGGTCGCTACTTAGAACCCTAAATATTGAAAGGTAATGTAGCCATATATATTTGTGAAGATATTTAATTGTCTCTCAGCCTTTTTTATCATTTTTAACATAAAAAGGTACGGTATATAACATACAAATACTCATCAGTTAATGCCAGGCTGCATGCATGCATCTGAAACATTCAGGTTTTCTCAAACAGTGACAAGATATTCACCATAGTAACTTGATGTGCTGAATAAACAGTTTAAACTATACATTACACTCCAGGTCATCTTCAGTCAGACCAGATCTGACAACTGACATACGGTAGTGATTCTCATAGTTTCAAGGACTTTTAGCTGATGAGAAAGGATATGAATTTGTTTTCATTGTTAATGGACTTCACCACTTTAAATATGTATAAGTGACATCGCCTTTGTTTAACCTTTTGTATTTATACATAAATGTAAATACATCAGTGTACTAATCCTGTTCCTAAAATACACTCAATGACTATCACCATCTCAGGATAATTTAAACAGATAGCTATGTTTCCATGCTACAGAGGTAAACAGAGTAAACATGGGCCTGCAGTCCTAACACTGCTAGGCTATTCAATTACATACTTTTGTACTTATATCAGATAAATCATATCTAACATCTGATGATGAAGAGGAGAAGGTGCATGTTTTGCAGGAAGAAAATACCTTATATTCATATTACAGTAGCAGTTTTTGGAGGACTTATAATTAAAACATCTGAACTTTATATATTGCTAGTAAATTGACAGTCAACATACCTCATAAAATGAGGCTCAAAGTTATCCAACTCTGCCATTATCAATAGCATGGGATTATGTCAATTTTCTCAAATCTATTGGAAAATGTTGACCTTATGCAATATAAATACTTCATACAAGGAACACTTCTAACAAATGTACAGTATACCATATGTGATAAATTATTCTGTTTTTTTATCTATTAACATTAGGATTACTATATAATATTTAAATGTTTCTGAGCTCAAGTTTTTAGATTTACCTGCAATTTACTTTAATGTCTTAATTTTCATTTAACATACATGTACAATCTTCCTATTCAAGGATGTGTCAAAATAATCTTGCATTGCTCATACCTGCAGTAATGACATTGGAGGCACCATTTAATTACCGGTAGCTAAATGTGAAATCTGGACAACAGTCAAAATGTTTTCAATGCAATTTGTTTTTTTAAAGGCTAAAAGGTGAAAATTTATTTAATTTTAACCGTACTTGCCAACTTTTTTAAATTTTCATGGGGGAGAAAACGCGTAGCAAAATCTTGAAATGTCTTTAATATCTATATACAATGCCCTGTATGACAAAGACAGTTTGCATTTTAACTCATTTTAGCAGTTCTGTGCAATACACTAAGTTAGAGCAAGTTGATAAGTAAGGTTTAGGAATTATACTGATGTCAAAAGTGAAAATTGTGTGTGAAAAATAGGGAGACTCCCTCCTAAATAGGGAGAGTTGGCAACTATGACACAGTGAAGGTCACCAAAAGCCTACCGGTATATGAACTTTGGGAAATTAACTCAAGGAAAACTTGTTCATTCATATATGATCTATTACCTACGTAGGTTGTTAAAACAAAACACTAATTTGTATGTTATTCTGACTGTACAGATTGAACGCTTGTGTATGGTGCAGAAGAAAATAGAGGTATTCATGCATCTATGTATGTTCCTTTCATCCATTTCATACGCTTGCACAATTTGTTCAACCAAAATAATATACAAGTGTTAGCTTTTTCAATTTATTGAATGTTATATCCATCCATGTTATTATATATATCTTGTCTTTCATGATTTTACAATGTAAATATATGAAATCGTTTTATTTTTTGGGGATTTCTATTTCTTCTGTCAGGTCATAAGGGGGTGGTATGGTGAGTACTTATGATAGTATTGTGCATTGTCCATGCCATACATTGACACTATATATAGCAAATCAGTTCTCGGACTTTGCCTTTGTAATAATTTCAGTCCCCATAAGATTAATTTTTTTTAGTAAAGAAGACAACACTCGCAGACAAATTTACTTACAGCATTTATAAGTCAGGTGTTAGCTATAGATCAACCACACAATAGAGTAATCATGTGCTTGACATGATGTACATGTTAATAATTTAATTCTCTAATCTTTGCTTTTACTAATACCAATATTATCAATCCTAGTGTTGGGAATCAGAAGAGAAATCATAATCCATTATCGGAAGACCTTTCATGAAAGATTATAGATTATAATCAGAATATTCAAAATTTTGAATTTTTTTTTTTAAATATGTTCAATGTACTGTTATAGTTAGAAATGCCATGCATTGTCCTTGGCATGCTTTACATGCAATTAAAATAGATCTATATCCGTCCAGTAAAGTGGTTCTTGCCCTTGAACCGTATTTGTTTTCTTGGTAAATTTAAATGCTGCACATAACATACACATTTTTAGAACACTTCCTGTTTATATATCTAGATATTTATAATTAGTAGATGATATTAAACTAGACAATATATTTAACCTATTTTATGTTGAATGCTTTTAATTTTCAACTTGACTTGCAGTAAGTTTCGAGTCGCATTATGTGCAGGCAGTTCTGTTGTCTAAATCTGGCCACACAATATATATGAAGACAATGTTCCTTACTATTTTCTTAAGAAATAATTGTCATAGTTGAGATGATTTTGTGTGCATTTCAAGAGTCACTAAAAGTCGTTTTCAGATAATTCTAAGAGTCGCTAAAAATCGTTTTCGGATAATTTGTCATACATATTCAGGAAACCCGGACATAGTCCACGATGATTGTATGCTCGAATTGGTCCGCCATTTGGGATGTGGAGAAAATACGAAACTACTGTGTGGGCTAACTTCACCTAAATAGCGAACATGGAACATGCATCCAGCATGCTTCGTCAACACACCTGGAGAACAAAACACTCAAATACAATGCAATAAGTAGCAGATTTTGTAAAGTTAGAGCTTTTAAAATAATTTCGATATTTTTTATTATTATAGATTGCAAACGAGCGCTTACTTTTTTAAAATTATAATCGATCGACTTTCGTCTTTTTTCGATTATCGTAACATCACTAATCAATCCATACATTCATTTGATCCAACTGTGGTATGTCATTCAAATTTCATAGTCAAACCAACTAAATTAGGAAACATCTCAATGTACACAATATATTCTAATGCATTGATGAAATATTCTGACAGATTTTCTATAAAAAAAATTATCCATGAAACATGAGACCCAAGAGATTTTTAAGGATGGACAGTTGGACACAAATTAAAGTTGAATACAGAGTGCTACACTTTGTTGAGTTTTTTTTGTTATATTAATAATTATTTTTTGATTATATTAATGTAGAAGTTGTCATATTGTAGAGAGTGCTTAAAGGTTGAATAAAATTTTTAAAAAATCAAAGGTTCGTGGCTATTTCTCCACATCATTATTATAGACATCTATAACGTTATTATAGACACGGCGTGTTGCACCCTAACGTAAACAAGGCCTGCGACACCCAGACTCGGTAAGTAAACTATATACTAATAGTATGCTGTATACAGTACGTACAGACGCCTGTCAAATTTGCTTACTCGACAACGATCGCAGTAAACTGTTGCTTAATTTGAACTGCTATAAATTATGAAATTTCAGTCTTACCTCTTTAGAGCATCATCTCGTACTATTGTGCTTAATTGTCTTAATATGAAGACGATTTCTTTAAATATAGTGCAACATTTACCATCCACGATCGTTTTATCTCTGTTCACTTTCAGATCTCCGTCACAGAAGAGCTACGCGCGCGCAGCCCATGTATTCCAGCTACCGCCCACGCGCGTGAACTAACACTGCTATGTGAATGAATATTGATCCTCACATTCGGGTCAAATGAGAATAGAGGGGTCAAGGATCAAAGCAGTAAAAGATCAAGTTACCACTCACTGCTTTATGCACAGATTTACCGACCAAAACAGAGCAATATGCTCAGGAATAACACTTCCATGCCCGTGTGTTGATTACTGGCAGTTTTTATACGGATACAGTATTTGCCGTGTAAAAACTGACTTTTCTACGATGGCCGACAACGGACGGGCAAAAAGTTACCTAAATTCTTCAAAAAAGTAAAAATGTGTACCGCGGTACACTTTTTTTGCGGTACACAAAAACACCCAAAGCATGAAGAAATTAAAA
>JAUMGZ010218096.1:0-11611 GCA_032359645.1 Pododesmus macrochisma
ACCAGTATGTGTATTACAGGTCAGTACCAGTATGTGTATTACAGGTCAGTACCAGTATGTGTATTACAGGTCAGTACGAGTATGTGTATTAAAGGTCAGTACGAGTATGTGTATAACAGGTCAGTACCAGTACATGCATTACAGTTCAGTATCGGTATGTGTATTACAGGTCAGTACCAGTATATGTGTATTACAGGTCAGTCCCTCTCCAGGGAACTCTCTGGTTTTAGCAAATATAGGGGACATTAAAAAACAATTTGGCATTTTTTTCCGGTTAAATGATCTTTTCTCGCATTTAGATAAATTTCAAAGACAAAAATTCAAAGAATTTGCTACCCTGAATTCCTTTTTTAGTCCATCTGGATTGACGGTCCAAAGTGGACTTTTCAAAGAATTTGCTACCTGGAATTCCTTTTTTAGTCCATCTGGATTGACGGTCCAAGGTGGACTTTTCAAAGAATTTGCTACATGGTATTCCTTTTTTAGTCCATCTGGATTGACGGTCCAAGGTGGACTTTTCAAAGAATTTGCTACATGGAATTCCTTTTTAGTCCATCTGGATTGAAGGTCCAAGGTGGACTTTTCTCATGCAAATTCTGTCTGTCATGCTTTGAAAACTTTTCACATTTTCGACTTCTTCTCCAAAACAGCTGGACCAATTTTATCCAGACTTGGTAAGAAGGTATTCCGAGGGGGACTTAGATTTAATCAAATGAATTGGCTTGGCCCACAGGGGCACCACTAAGAGGCCAAAAGGGGGAAATTTTGACAAGATTTTAAAAATCTTACAAACTAGAAGGCTGATAGAGCTTATTGCTTTGGTATGTAGTTACTTTAGTGCATGGTGAACCATGTTTGTTCAAGTGTGACCCTGGGGTAAAAAAAAGGTTACATATTTATGGGGTCAACATTCAACACTTTATAGCAAATATGTTCACTTTTCACATTTTGGACTTCTTGTCAAAAACTACTTGACCAATTACATCAAAACTTGGTACAAGACATCCCTGGGGAAGGAGGTTCAGATTTTTTCAAATAATGGGTTTCAGTCGCTAGGGGGTGCCACTTTGGGGGCAAAAATGGGGAATATTTGGCAAAATTTCAAAAATCTTCTTATAAACTAAAAGGCCTAGTGCTTAATGCTTTGGTATGTAATTACTTTAGGGCAAGAAAAACCAGATTTGTTCAATGCAAGATCCTGAGGTCAAAGATAGATTACCCATTTCGAGGGTCAAATTTCAACACTATATATATATATATATAAAGCAAATATGTTAATATTTTTGTCTCCTATTCCAAAACTCCTGGACCAATTTCATCCGGACTATGTAGAATGCATCGATAGGGGAAGGAGATAATATTTTATAAATTAGAAGGCCTAGAGATTACCATAATGCTTTGGTATATAGTTACTTTAGTGCATGGAGAACCAAGTTTGTTCAAGGTGTGACTCTGGAGTTAAAAGTATTCAAATGCCAAAAATTTATTTAAGGGCCTATTTCATCCACATGGACAATAAGGCACAATGGGCCTCTTATTTTTGATTAGATCTTGACTTCTCCAGTTTTGGCTTAACATCCCATACTACATGTAATTCACAGTCTACTTTGATCACTTAAGGTATAATTAGAATATGTTTGGTTTTTTAAAAGGATATTGTAAAATTGATTAGAGTTATAGACTTGGAAGGCTGAGAACATTGAGGCATTTACTCTTGGATTTGAGACATCCACATTTTTTTACTGTTTGTTAGTTCAGAACATCATATGTGACTTAACTATTTTATAGAATTGAGTCAAATCTAAAAAATAAAATAAAATGAGGTTTACTTAAAAGTTTTAACACAAAAACTAATCAATTTAATGGTACAGTAAGGAGTTAGAACAAGTACATATGTATCAAAGTGCATAAACATTTGTCTTAAAAGCCAAAACGTGTTGATTTAAGTTCCCTGCTTAACATGTGATAAGAAAATTGACAAATCATCATAAGGTCTCTGTTTTATCTTGCTGGAGTACCTTAAGATTTGGCAAAATCTCTTTATGATGGAACTTGTACAAGTCATTTGTACAATCGTACTTGTAACTTAACCTTTCGTTGACCTTTTAACTTTCAAATAACTAGATATACCCTTCATTGTCAGCAATTTGTCAGCACAATGCAAAGTTACATGAATTCTTGTACTTTTTTCATATCAATTTTCGTCATGGTATGGTGATAATAACTTTACATTCTCCCAAGGTCTACAAACTATGTAGGAATGAGGTGTGCAGTTTCTAAAGAAGAATTTACACCAAAATGTTCACAACATAATATCAGTGTGTTCCTCAATGAGTACTGTAACAGTCTGCTACAGTTCGTCTTCATGGTATAACCATCTGCTTCTGTTTTTGTACAGTAATTAAACTTGCGTTAAATACCTTAGTACCTTCAGCACATAGTTCAGGCATCTCACAGTTCAGACATCTTTTTACCCTCTGTGTGATAATTAGTTAGATGCTATGTTTGACTCTTCAAGAACAGAGTTCAAAGAAACTTTAAGTGTTTTTCGTAAATGTGTGTGAGGTGTGGCAAATTTGGCTACGATTTTTCATCTTTCTGGTTCTCCAGAGCAATTATTGACCTTAGATTTGAAATAATATCATTGAAATTTGTTAAACAAAAAGGCTTGATCCAAATATACACGTGTAAATATGAATATTAGAAAATTCCTCATACCGTATTCGTTCTAATAAACGCCCGATCTCTACTTTGACACCCAAACTTGTGACTTATTCCTCCCTCCATAGGATTTTGACAAACCTCTAATAGTTGCTTATTTCCATTAAATGCGCATGCCCATCCCTACTTTTAAATTCTTACCTTATGTGTGAGTGAAACCTGCCAAACGGTTCAAGTTTAATTTCAATGCTGTAGGTGCTACTAACAATTTCAATAGTGTAACTCTTTTCCTATTCAGAAGATAAAAAAAGGAAAATAAGATAGTGTTAATAAATGTAGTCTCGTGAAGTCTAGAAATCAGAGATTTGCACACTGCAGCATTCTCCACACATTTTCTGTATATGATTTAATTGATCTGGATAAGAAATGCACATGTGCTTCACACATAAAACATTTTTTTTAGAGAGAATATTTTTTAGATAACTATTTACTAGATACTACATTACAATTTTTTGTTTGTTGAAAATTAGCTTCTTTCAAATGTTTTCAATATATTTTAAGGTAATTACATGTCATTTAGGCCTATTAACTATGGGAATTTATAATATATATTTTCACTGGCATTGAAACTGCAGTGTACAAGTATGTTATTCATTAAACAAAGGGACCAAGCCCACATGCTGACGTAAATCAGGATTCAAAACATGAATAGCATTATGTTACTGCTGTCTTCAAATTACTGAATGATACAAATCTATTGTCTTTTACATGTTTAGAACAAAATTGACCTTTTTATTATCTTTTAATCATCACACGTCATACAATATAACTCAGGAGCTTCATTTATGAATATAACAGTGTTATGTTCAAACTATACATGGTGAGGTAATAAGATTTTATATGATGGAAGCCACATAAATATTACGGTTTTGATGGATTAATGAAGGGAAGACGTTTCTTCTGCACTGATGGGTATTCTTAGGTTATTGAATTTCTTGTTTATCTGATTTCTGACACATTTGATACTAGTGAATTATGGGTAATGAATTTTGAAAAGTTTTGCTTCAGAGAGGATAGAAAATAACCAGGTGTAGGGATTTGTTAGCATGAAGCAGGTTATAAGATGATGGATACTAACATTACATTGAAAATCAAAGCTGAGTTTATTATCATTGTCAACATTTTCAACTGATTTTACTACGAAAAATCAAATGTAAAACAATCTGAATTGAAAATCAAATGTAAAACAATCTGAATTGATTGCTTCGTATAGTGTTATACATGTACAAGGTATATTATATTAGGAGCACTAATTAGCCAATTAATGATGGGCACATGGCTATGATTAAATTGGTTACTTCTGTACTCCTGTCCCAGTGGGTTACAGGTCCAAAGAACAATAATTACTGTTCATTCCACTGTGTATGTTATTAAGCAGACATGATCTTGTTAACACTCACTGGTGAGTGTCCTGCTATGATATAATGTTAAAACTTTCAGAGGACAGCTGGTGTACCCCCCTCCCATTACTGTTATGTGGTATAGACTTGTCACCTAGCAGTTGGTATCTCAATGTTTCCAGTGCTGTAATGTGGTATATTCTTTTTACCTAGCAGTTGGTAGCTCAAGGTTCCCATTGCTGTTATTTGGTTTATGCCTGCCACCTAGCAGTTGGTATCTCAATGTTTCCAGTGCTGTAATGTGGTATATTCTTGCCACTTAGCAGTTGGTAGCTAAAGGTTCCCATTGCTGTAATGTGATTTATGCTTGCCACCTAGCAGTTGGTATCTCAATGTTTCCAGTACTGTTATATGGTATATTCTTGCCATCTAGCAGTTGGTAGCCCAAGGATTCCATTGCTGTTATGTGGTATATTCTTTCTACCTAGCAGTTGGTAGTTCAAGGTTCCCATTGCTGTTGTTCCCAACAGTTTGAACTTACATAGCCATTAAAATTGGTAATTAATTTAGTGGCTGAATATTTCTAGCCTTGCAAGTGACACATTAATTATTTAGAGACTGGTTAGCTCAGCTTTAAAAAAATGTATCTGGTGGTGTCAGGTTACATGTTCGTGTTTCTGTGGTATAATATTGATGTGAGATAGCACTATAAAAATGTAACATTTAATTTGACTGTCATACAAGCAGACACTATATCCTACATGTAACAGAAGTATGTTGAAGAGATAAAACCACACCTCAATTCCCCTCCCAATAAACAATCTCTCACTTAAGCAAATTATTAGGAGTTTGATCATCACCACCAAGTACTGTGAAGGCATTTATTGACACATACGGACATTGTTAGATGTATATGATTGTGTATTCATAGTCATGGTCTGCAATACATGTGGCCAACTATCAAAGATAGAATGATAATTTTGCTAATACACAAGTTTAAAAGTTTGTATTGTGTCAATGCCACTATGATTATCATAAATAACCATTAGTGATGCCAATGTAAGTTTAGTTATGTATAACAGTACATTTAAGTAATGCATGATCATGTGATCTGATGAAATGCTCTGTGTAGCACGGCACCTACATGCAACATGTGATCTGATGAAATGCTCTGCGTATGTTACAACCGCACTCCTGAAGAAAAAAAAAGTTAATTGAAGAGTTATAATCTAGAATGATAGAAAATAACATTATGTTACAAGAACAGGATGCCTTTAGGAAATTTTAACTTACAAATTATGTTTTATAATAAAACAAAAGGTCCATTGGGCCTTAACATCCATCTGGTTAAAATCTGCCCAGGAGTTTCAGAGGAGATATTGTTTAAAGGCATACTGTCAAATTTACCCATTTTAGCTCTGCTTACCTGTCCCCTAAGGGGTCAGTGACTTCATTTGTACAATCTTGAATCCCCTTCCCCTAAGGATGCTTCCTGCAAAAGTACATTTTGATAATAATAATAATAATAATAATACTATTCAAAAGTGTACCATAAAATGTTCTTAGGTACCCTTTTAAACATAAAAGCGATAGAAAGTGTATATGTACACATCTTTGCTCACAAAGTGTTACTCCTATCCACCCTTGGCCTCGTTCGCTGTGATTTTGAAGGCACCAACTATCGCCACCTGTTGCACAAGTTGCCGCCCTTACAACCAGTTTTTCATTAACCAGTGAAATAGCTTGTACTATTTTGCATTATTTAGCAAAATGGCTGTGCCCAAAGATACATTTAAAATACAACAATTAAGACCACACCAAGACTGTGCAATTCATGCTATAAGCAAAGGAAATAATGCGTTTCTTGAAACAAAAACCGGTAGCGGTATTTCCGGCTTCTGTTATATTGGGCATGATGATTGGTCCTAATGATGTGCTGTGCATCCAATGAAAGAGCTTAACGGGTGCCTTCAAAATCGTAGGATACAAGGCCAAGGGTGGATATGAGCATAGCGTAGAGTAACCCTTGGCAAGGGAAGGTGATATGTACAATGTAATACAAAAAGCAGTGCTGTGTCCACCATCCTTATTTATACATCATGTATATATAATATTATAATGTGCTATATATTGTCTGACTATGAAGACTAAACATTGACCATGATGAGATACAATGTAATTCATTGATGTACACACATACATAGAGTACTGACCTTACTTATGTTATATAAGGTTGAGAAAGATAACGTTGTACTACAATTATAGTACCTCTGGAGTTACAACTACAGCATGTACACTGTCACGGCTTGTTTATTTCTGTTTATTATACATGATACTGAACATGTCCTATGGTCAGACTCTGATAAATATAACAAGTGTAATCTTATTCTACTACACCATAACTTAATTGCATCATAACCTACTAATATCATGCCAGCAAAGCTCCATGAATATAACCAGGACTCATCTAGAATATATAAAATCAGTTGATAAAACTTAAATATTTCTTGCAGTTTACAGTTCATAAGTCAATGAAACCTATGCTTAAGCAAATGTTATTACTGTTCTATAATACACATTGCTATTGCTGACAAACTAAATTAAGCCTGTTTTATTAAAAAATTGGCTTATAAAACATAAGTAAAAAGATTTATCGATGGGATCATTTTTTTTTTTACAAAATTTGAAGAACATGAGAATGATTAAAAGCCTCTAAGTATGTTGGTTTTATGAGCTTATTGGTTTTGACCTCAGTTGAAAGCCTTATTTATATTGTCCTTGGTAAAGTAAATTTGAGAATTGCCATCCGTGATTTTATTTCACGAACATTGAAATTGAAAAATCAATTTGAATCCCAAAGATGTTAACTTTAATCTTATCTACACAATATAAATTGACTGGTATTGTCTGGGTTAAATTTCTGTTCCATTATCTTATTGTTAGAATGACAATAAAGAAATGTATCATTTTACTTGTAATCTGTAAAATTTTAGCTTTAAATCCTAAGATATTACATGCTTCCTTCCAGAGAGTAATTGTTTTTCCTCACTTGGGATTTGTGTTTGTTTTATGAGTTACTCCATTATTCCATTTCTTGTGTAACACATTAGAAGTTCTTTATAGAATATTGCAAATTTAAACAACAATTTGTGTTTTGTTTCTATATAAATTGTAAAAATGTTAACACTTCAGATGCAGCTGTTTTGAAGAACATAAACTGTAATGTCATCACCTATCTCAAAATTTAATATTTCCTTTTTCTAGGAAAAATGTTTCTACATGAAAGATTTCTCAATAATACAGTACTGGTGTTCTGTTTTACACAAGGTTTTAATTGGCTAGATAGATTTCTCATTAATACAGTACTGGTGTTCTGTTTTACACAAGGTTTTAATTGGCTTAAGGCAAAATTAAAGGTTGTTTGTATCATCACAAAATAACATATGCAGACTTGTTTTGTCTTCAACACAGAGAAACACAGAACAAATGGAAAGTTGTTTCAATTTCTTTAGAGATTAACGAAACTCATGATCATTAGGAATATGAATGGGTATTTGAAAAAATGAAAACAATTGTTTTTGTAAAATAAACTCATATGATAAATCTCTTCTATGATGGGAATTGGTTACTAGTATTAATTTTCTGTGTCCCTTGAACTTGACACAAGTCATTTGCAGATAAATAATGTCTAATGTCTGCGTGCAAGGCTAAAATGATATCAAGGGTATCATTTAATAAATATTTAAACCCATGAGCATCCTCAATACCAAAAATGTGTTTTACTTAATTAAGACTTCATGTCACTTGCAAATCTGTTCACTGATATATTGTGACAAAACACTGAAGCGAAAAAACTAGATAATAGGAGAAGAAAAGAATGGTCAGCAGGCGTAGGACAGCAAAGCAACATACATGTAACTTGTTTCACTCTAGCACAAGGACAAGTCATCTTCTGTCACTATATCACACTTTCTGGTTAGCTTTGGGCTACTTTATAGCATTAGGACTGATAAGCTTTGTCTCACTATAGCACTATAATTATTTAGCTTTGTTTGTTTGTGTGCCACTACATAAACCGTTTCGAGGTTACTGACGAGTTTTTCCCTTGCGACCAATTTTGGTGTGTTTGCACAACTCCAGGAGTCGATTTTCACTTCAAGACAGTATGTGGATAGTCCCAATATACATGGAGTATATGAAAATTACACTTGTGAACATTTAAACAACATTTGCGAAAAGATACTAATGTGTGCAGGATTTAAAAATTCTAAATAAACGGTAGCAGATGAAAGCAAAAAAACTGTACAAAAAGTATATCATTTTTCAGCTTATAATGATCTCATTTAAATACTAGTACTGTGGCTAACTTGTTACTGAATCATAAGCTTTGTTTTCATAAGTGAATGACCAAGTGATCTCACCTGGTTTTGTTATGTAACCGACACTATATACAGGTGGTCAACTGGTGTTCTCGGGCGTTAAAATCACACGCTTTTTTTATCCACGTGGGCGACAGAGGTTACAAGAACTTTTCCTGTACCAAAACCTGACGAATGTCATTCTAATGTAATTAACCAATATTCTAAAGATTTTGAATCCCCATACATATATCTAAATCATTATTCTAAATTACAATTAAAACATAGTATTTCATACATGTATGTTTTTTTTAACATACCTATAAAATTTACGAGATTTTAAGGTATAGAAGTTATAGACAATTTAACAATAATATGAAATAAGTACTGTATGCATTTTATTCTCTATCAACAGGTTTAATTATATTTTTTATTCAAAACCATTTAAAAGTCTGCACAAATCACTGCAAAAAAAACAAAAACTTTAACAAAGATTTATACGTAAAGATGTCTGGAAAATACTATAGAATATAAAGTCTGTAAAAAAAGAGATACCAAATATTGATAAAATATGTTAAAACTTATGATAGTGCACACATTTATTTGTACACTGACAGCTTGTTGTAGAGGCAGTCAAGTTTAAAATTATTATGTGGTATCTAAAATAAGTTTCCACTTTTAATAATGACATTTGATACAAAATAAATTTAGTTGAATAATAACTTTAATCATATTCACTTATCATAACATCAAAATATTAATAACAATATGAATTATATTTATATATTTACAAAATTAAAATGCGTAAATCATTAAGATATGTAAACCTTTGTTACAGGTTTTAGACTTAAATTTATTCACAAAAAGTACAGCTTAAAAGAGATAGTTCAACAAATGTTTTGAGCAAAGTTGAGGAGATCTAGAATATGTTCAGTTATCTGGAAATTGTAAGAATTGAACGCCACCTAGAATTTAAATAGCAGGTAAAATATCTTCATTTTGCTCATCACTAACGTTAGCTTAATTGCCATTACGGAGGATACTGTCCGGATGTAGAAAGAACCTGAATGCCACCTAGCGTAATGCAAAGGCGTTAATACCCTTGAAACAGTTTATAGCACAAGAAATGGTCAGCTTTGTTTTACTAGAGCGCATTTCAGGACTGGTTGGATTTGTGTCATACAGCAGAAAGACTCTGACTTATTGGAATATCATATCAATGTGTCTTTGACAGGATATTCCAGAGAGGTAGCACTATAAAAGTTTAGCTTGGATTTGTCCTAAAATCCTGATATGGGGTAAAAAGACATACTTACCAATAAAAACTTTTATTCTTAAAATGCTGTAGGGACATTACAGAATGTATTAAGAAAATTACAATAACAATTTGTTATTGCAACTTTATTGAAATGGTACTATACAGAGGAAGAATATTTTGTGTGGTATATTATAAAGCTCTGTCTAGGTTTATTAAAACCTTAGTTTGTGTCTGAGATTGAATAATTTCCAAGATAATCTACTGATTATAGGGTAACACACAGAATTCTGCACCCAAAAACTACTGGTAACAGTTTATAGTTCAGTGCATTAATTAGTCAAATTATGCAATATTTATATACATATATATAGATATTATAAATACTGAAGGATTGTTAGTGTAGCAAGTAAACATTATGTTGCTAGTGGCAGGATATTGCAGTCTTCTCCAGGAATAATTTAATTTTATGTGTGCAAAGATGCAATAGTTAGTTCCAATTAAGACAGTCCTATTTGACATACGACACCTGCTGGGTGTATCAGCTGTGTACAACAACAATATCTTGTCAAAAGTCATGTTCAATCTGTTTAACAAGGTAAAAAGTCATTGCACTTGCAGACTTTAGCATATCCTGAGTTCTGCAGATGAACATTGCTGTCTGTTTTGGAAGAAATAACTTATTTTCTCCTGTTAGTTTTACTGACATTTATGAGACAAAACCTACATAAATGTTTGGTTGGTTGTATTTCATCATGAACTATGTAATGGTCTGTTGTAGGCTTGTAAAGTAATCTTAGCTTTAAATTGAAAATCTTTTCATGAGTTGAGTTCATTGTATTTTGGACATTGTTAAAAATGTCTAACTTTGAAAGCAAAAAACACATAACTGAAGATAGAATGAAAAGTTATATAATATCTTGGTATGAAGATTTAATTTGTATTAAAAATGTACTACCTTATAAGATAGAATCAATAACTTCTAAATGAGAAATAATTCAGAAAAGAAAATTGTATGAGTTTGAAAAGGAGACATTTGACATTTAGGAACTCTTCTTTATTGGAGATACAGAATTAAGTAATAATTAGAACTCTTCTGTGGAAGTTCTGACACTTCATAGGAATTACTCTTCTGTCTATTGATACAAGTGTTTGTATAGTACAGTTTATAACATTACATTTCCTGGAACTAATAACTGGTCCTTTATAATTCCTCAATTCACAAGGAAAATCTATTAATGCAACTGGACAGGAAATATATTTAGTAGAGAGGATGTGGGCTACATCCTTCAGAGTGAAGTAGGTACACAACTCAACAATTAGTGATACCTCCACATCTTTTAAGTATGATGGACTCAGTTCTTCTACCTGTCAAGGGTCAATTTGAATCTATCAAAAACTCAGTATAAAACTAATTAATGTCTTTTGTAGGAGTTTGTTGAAGGTTGAATGTGAGTTGACATGTGTAATCATTCAATAAAAAATATATCTAAAGCAATGTAAAGATACTTTGGGAGCACAATTAAGCACAATTTGGTTTTTGATGAATAAATAAAGACTTAATGGTGTACATCACATTTTTATTTGAAATTTGTTTCTTTCATTGTTTCTAGTACTAGTAATCGTCCCAGAGTTCTAGAAATGTTATTTTCTATTACAACAATGTATATAGATACAACAATGATCACACATATACAACTATGTTCATATGTACAACTATGTTCATACATATATGTATGTAAGTTTATATAGGCCATTTGCACAACCTTTTTAGTCCATCTGGACCAAAGGTCCAAGGTGGACTACGTGTCTCTGGTACGTTCCAGACAAGAAGGCTTGGGCAGTGGAAGCTCTCTCTCTCTCTCTCCCCCCCTCTCTCTCGCTCTCTCTCTCTCTCTCTCTCTCTCTCTCTCTCTCTCCAGTATGGATGTAATCTT
>JAUMGZ010218107.1:0-21925 GCA_032359645.1 Pododesmus macrochisma
AAGTGTTAAATTTATGTCAAGTGAAGTACTGGCCGAAGTACTTGTTTTGCCCCCCTCGTCAGCGCTGGCGGAGATTTACTCATCTTTACCCGACTCCGGGTGGTAATAATAAAAAAAAAACCTGCTTCACAGTCCAATTGGCTGGGAACGCTCGCAGCTCCCTTATCCCCTCTAAATGATTGCATTTTGAAATCAACACTTTAAAAACATTGGCAGCGCAGCAATCTATGCTCCTCGTGTTGTTGACTGTCTGGATTTTCTAAACCGACACAACTTCCGGTTTGACAGTTCCGGTAAAAACTGTTGAGTCGGCACTAAATATCTCGAATCGGCCGGGAAACCGGAAACACACAAAAAAAATTGTTAGGCCTAGGATGGGGTTAATACTCATGTCCATCCCCATATGTATGTTGCAATACACTTTCAATACAATGCCTTTGATGAAATAGATGCTATTCAAGTCACTATTTGGCATGGGTAGCTGCTTCAAGTTTGCGAATAAAAAGGGGCTGGCCCCCATAAGGGGTCAAATTAGACTCATTTTTAAAAATCTTCTCAGGAACAAATTCATTATATACATACTGAAAATCAGGTCATTTATACAAGAGTTATGGCCCTTCTTACAAACACTTTCTACATACCTAATAACTTTCAAGGGAACTAACACATTTACGTCATATTTAGTATGAAGATGTACATGTATTTCATTAATATACAGTTCATGTTTGCTATAAATGTAATAGTTTAGAAATAAATACTTGTCAGATGACTTTTTCCACAAAATTTACATTTTAATGATCAGTAAATGTTTGGTGGTTAAAGAGTTTGCACACCTGGATATCAGAAACGGTGACTTCTTTCTAAGATTCATGCACAGCTGATTTTCTGTTAGTTAAATTCACATTTATAGCCGAAACACCACATATCTATTAAAATGTTTATGAATGTTTAATGTGGAAAATTTTACAGAAAGTGATGGCGATAAATAGGAAAACCAATGTTGAAATTTGAACTTTGCTAATTTTAATTTTATGAATAATCCTTTTCAGTTTAAAAGTGGAAGAAAAGAGAAAGAAGGATGAAGAGTTACAAAAGAAGAAAGAAGAAAAACAAAAAGAAGAAGATGAAAAAGTTAGTGCAGGGCTTTACTTTTGTACCAGTTTTCCATGTTTTAAAAGAAGAAACCAACAGATTTAGCCAACTTGTATCAGTTGTGAAATTCAAGTTTAAATGCTTTGAGCATATGTCATGTATGTAGTTTAGCTCATGCATCGATCAAAAGTCTGTCAAGCTCTTGAAAAATAAAAAAGCTTGATCTAAAACTGAAGCTTGATTAATGAGAAAATAAAAAAAAGATGTTTTACTGCCCTAAAAAAACAAATAGTGCAAAAATAGTAATTATACTTGCCTTATGAACGCTGCTATAGATAAGATGAAAAGTTTTCATAGTTTTGTATTTTAAACACCTGCCATTTTTCAATAAGTTTGTAAAGATAATATTAAGTGGGTAATATTGAATTATATTTTCGAAAATATGTCTTTCTGATCAAAGGCAAACATAAGCAAAATTGATTGTTGATTTAAAATAGACAAGTTTTGTTTTAGACAAAAAAGAGCCAGAAGACAAAACAGGCTTTTCAAAGCTTCTTCATCAAGTCCAACAAAACATCGCCAACATCTAAGGTTTGTTCTAGAACTCTCTTATTGATATCATTGATATGGTGCATTTCAGTGTTAACTTAAGGTAGGCTAGTTTAGCATTCGATATAACAATGAAGATATTGATCTTAGATACCAGATTGAATTATGAAAAAAATTTACACATATTTTGTGATTTCAGACAAAAGTTGTACGACATTTAATTTATCATTTATTTGAAAGCAAGGCATATTTTAGAATTACATGATTATTTGAAAAGAATATAGATGGAGCTTTTCCAACAAGATTTGGAACAAAGCATGCATATTTTAACATTTTGTGTAAGCCAACATTTTGAGTCCACCTAGACTTATATCATTCAATTTACAAAAAACCTTTATCTTTAAAAAAAAAATCTTTATTTTACCTATAAGTTTGAACAAAATATTTGTAAACTAAAACTAAAAGATACTGGTCTAGGTAAAACTTAAAATTTAAAGATGCTTGCCTAAGTTTACTTGAACTTGTTTGATATGATTACAGCCTTGTAAGGAGGATAGCACTATGTTCAAGCCATTTGAAGTGAAGAAAGACATGGTTCTAGCTGAATGTCACCGTCGTCTGCCAATGGAAACAGATGCCATGGAGACTCTAACCAAATATCTGTCTGATCAGGTAACTTGTGAAAACGTCAAAATAAGATAAACAGTTACTGATTAGGTTTGCAACTACAACTACAGTGGTTTAAGTTACCGTGAGCCAACTCTGGGATTTCCTAGGCTGTGTTTGGGGTCCTGTTAACAGACCCTTCCCAATGCAAACATAACTACTGAATAATAATATACTTGTAGTCTGCATAACCACACCTTAAAACCAATTCTCTACAGCCATCATTTGGGTAAGAAGTCCAGTCATGAGACTAGAAGGGGACGTGTATTTCTGTGCAATACTACAGTGTCTTGTTTAACTACCATTTTAGGTCTAAAATATTGTTTATTTTGAATTTATAGATTTCTTCAAAACTGTATTTGGATGAATTGAAATCGGGAAAAGTTACACCTCGAAAAACGGGAAAGATATGCAGAAGGTGAGAGTTGATTTTACTTTACCTCATTTTAGTCTGCATTGCAACCCTATATTCAGCCAAAGGAAGAGCATTTGCTCGTGCTGATACACAAGGGTTCAACTCCCAGCCGCATCAAAACCTAAGGCAATTAAAGTTAGGTAATCCTTTAACTTGGCTCTCAGCATTTCTAGGTAGAAGGACTGGTTGGCTCGGTGTCGGGATAATATGACAGAGTGAAGACTATTGAAATCAGTAGTCTTATTTCATATTTGTTTAATGTAATAAGTCTTATTTCATATTTGTTTGATGAAATAGATTATGATACATGCTTGTTTCATGTAAAATGTAAATGTTAATTTCTATGATAAAATATGTTTCAAGCTTAAAATAGGATTGAGAGGAATCATTTGTAAAAGGGTGTATGTGATTACCCTGTGTATCAATATGTGTATTCTGTCTTTTATTTGCTATTCTAGTACACAAAGACAAGATGATGATGAAGATATTATGCTAGTTGATGACTCTAAAGTAGTGCAGAAGGAGACTTATCAGGTCAAACTTCTACAGTTCCACACTAACTATCGTCCACCCTACTATGGCACGTGGAGGAAGAAATCTGATATGCTGAACCCCAGGAATCCCTTTAAACAAGATACGGTAATGAATAATGTTAATATTTTAATATTTGAAGGAATTTTTGTTTTACTCCTTGTACTTGTTACTTAAAAAGAGAGCTGGAATTGTTTACTCGCAGAAAAGGATGTTTTTTGGGAGAGTAAATTGTTCAGCATTAATTGAATTGCTATTTGTTGGAGCTATTTCATTTAACTGCCCTTTATTGATTTAACTTAGAATCTTGGTTAGACTTTTTGATAGACTCTATTTATTAGGAAGTTTTTAGGCCCACATACTTGAAATTTTCTACCTTTGACCTTTTATTATGAAGTTTTTCCACTTCACCGGTTTCACTTACCGGTAGCATTTTTGTTTAACTTTTTCATCTACTCCATTTACTAGAAAGGATAATATCCACAGACTTAACTTAATGTGTTTCTCTTTAGAGAAATCTTCACACAAAATCAAAAAACAGTACCTTTGGGTGCTTTAACCTTTTGTGACCTAGATTTTTCACATAGATTCTTGGTTAAAGTCTTCACTTTCACTTTGCAGGGGTATTTGCATGTTTACAAACATTCTCTAGTTTACTTCACTTTTAAATTGCCATCCCTGGGGGTAAGTATATGTTAAAATGGAATAGCCCTCGCCAATGGCTTAGGGCTGTTCCAGAATTAACCAAATGGGAGGGGTGGGAGGCACCTGATTGATATATTATGGGTGGTGGGGTTCAATCCAGGTCTGCCTACCATTCCTTGTATTAAATCAGTTTTGATACTTGATGGGTGGTGGGGTCCCTGAAAAAGTGCCTCCTACCCCTCCCATGCGGTTAATTGTGGAACAGCCCTTATCAAAAGTCACACCATATACATATTTCTATTGCATTGTGAACAATAGTAGTGTCGGATAGTGTTTCATGTTCCAGTCATTTCTTGGTTCCCCCTATAATCTGTTTATGTTTAAGGAACACTTAATGATGCATTAAATACTTTTCAATAGTTTAGTTTAGATACAGCATAAAGATTCATTCGAGAACTTAATCTGATATTTTGGTACCTTCAGGATGTATTTGACTACGAGGTTGACAGTGATGATGAATGGGAGGAAGAGGAACCAGGAGAAAGTTTGTCAGCATCTGAAGTGAGTACCAGTCATATATTGTGTAACAAATATACTTCCAATTACAGAGAAGTTTGTCAGCATCCGAATTGAGTACCAGGTCAAACATGCAACAAATATACTACCCATTACAGAGAAGTTTTGTCAGCATAAGAAGTGAGTACCAGGTCAAACATGTAACAAATATATTACCCATTACAGAGAAGTTTGTCAGCATAAGAAGTGAGTACCAGTCATGTAACATGTAACAAATACACTTCCCAGTACAGAGAAGTTTGTCAGCATAAGAAGTGAGTACCAGTCATATAACATGTAACAAATATACCACCCATTACAAGAGAAAACCAGGGCATTGCAAGCAATACATAATATGCTTGTAAACATAAGGAGCTATAACTCTGTTGATAACTTTTTTGATAATAGTGGATATTGAACTTATCTGAGCTTTCATGGTAATAAACTTTGTCTTGAAATTTTGACATTAATTGTAGTATGATTACTTGAGATATTGATTGGAAATGCATACCTGCCTGATTGCCTACAAACGTGATAACATTATAATACATCCTGTTTTTAAAGGGGCATATAAAAAGCACTCCATTCTTAACTTTACTTATTAAAGCTGAAAAAAGAACTTATATGATTAGAGATTTTCAAAAGCACCATGCTTGTGTTTTCAGGGAGAAGATGAAAAGGAAGACAATGGTGGTGATGATGAAGAAGAAGATGGTTGGATGGTTCCTCATGGATATCTGTCTGACGATGAAGGGTGCGCTGAGAAAGAAGAGGTTTGTACACTTTGTAAACTGTTCACTATTTTCTTAACTCATATGTATGTGGATTCTCTAATAGGTAAGATTCAGGAACAAGATGGGTTTCGTAAGGGATGTTTCATAATAAATTGCATGGGGGAGGTGGGATGCACCTGTATTAATATATGGGTGATGGGGTTAAATTCAGACCTTGTATTAAATCAGTTTTAATATTTGATGGGTGGTGGGGCCTATGAAAAAGTGCCTCCCATACTGTTAATTCTGAAACAACCTTAAGCAATTTCCTATAAGGGCTGTTCCAGAACTTGCTGTATGGAAGGGGTGGGAGGCACTTTTTCATAGGCCCCACTACCCATCAAATATTTAAAACTGATTTAATATCAGGAATGGTAGAAAGATGTGGATTTAACCCCGCCACCCATATTATATTAATACAGGTGCCTCCCACATCCCCTACACAATTAATTATGGAATAGCCCTAACCTACTGAACCCAAATAAAACGCACAATGTAAATTTAGAGAACACAATTTCTTATTAAAAGAACTATATTTGCATATTAAAGTCACAGTTTTATTCCAATAACATCAACTTAATTACAGATTACTCCTGAGGTTCTGAAAGCTCAACAGCAGGCCAAGGTGGATGCCTGGGAGAGTGAACTAAAGAGGCAGACACTACCAATGCTGCCCCTAATCATCGGATGTATATATGAAGAAGCTGTTCATACATTGCAGAAAAAGTTGTGTGAAAAACTTAATATGTTTAAGGTAAAGAAATTCTCAGTTTAAAAATGATATAAAAAAGTTATTAATCATGCCTTTATCAGTAATTATTTGTAAAAGTGAAGAATTGCTAGAGGTATTAGACCTCCCTTTGTAGATTAAGGCATTTACAATGTTTCACATTGAAGGTTTTATATCTGCAAGTTACTTAAAATAAGTATAAGCTATGAATCTTGAACATGTTTTCATTAGCATCAGTCTAATGCTATAACTAAAACTTTTTTACACTTTGATGTAAAATTCACAGTTTTAATGTAACTAAACTTGTCTGCTTCACTCTAATTTTGATTCCTATTTGTTCCTATAGTAGTATTTGCTATCCTCGATATAACAATTTAAATTTTCAGAGTGAAAGTCTGTTATCTACACCAATACCAACATCATTTTCTGGTGCTTCAAGTAAAACAGGAAAGAATGTAGACGGTTCTCCATCCGAGAAATCCACTTCAAAATCTCAAGGACAATATAAACCTGTTCCAGAGGAAGGTAAGTTGAATTGTCCCCATAAAATTATTTTATGATATAGTCTCAAAGTATTAGCTTAGCCCTATTGTCTTGTGACAAGAGCTTGCATGGGTTTGCAAATGAGGTCAGCAAGTGAAGATGAAGGTCACTGAAACTATAAATAGAAAATTGCTTTTTGGGTATTTAAAAACTAATTGTTTATAAGATTAATCTGGAATGACATGAATTGCTGATGTTAAGATATTCATTGCAATACTGTTTCTACTATTTTTAAATAAATTGTATGTAACAATACATTTATTAGTGATGGGGGAGATGTTAGTGTTCACTGAACACCTACTTTAATTTGTGACTTATTTATTATAATTATTATTCACTATTTTTCAATATGAACTATTTATTATAAATTGTTATTATAAACAATTCTTCTGCTTGTAGCAATCCCGGATTTGATCCGCCTTGTGCATGGAAATTTAGCTGGAGTTCATAAACTCATCAAGGAGTTTAGGGCATTCTGGAAGCATAAAGTCACAGGAAAGACCGTCAACTCAACAGCCACAGACAATAGTATGGAAGTTGATAGTGCAGTATCCTCAAGTGATAATCCGGACGTTGCCATGGATACGAGT
This sequence comes from Pododesmus macrochisma, assembly GCA_032359645.1. Classification (NCBI taxonomy): domain Eukaryota; kingdom Metazoa; phylum Mollusca; class Bivalvia; order Pectinida; family Anomiidae; genus Pododesmus; species Pododesmus macrochisma. The sequence continues at coordinate 7,090 of JAUMGZ010218107.1, forward strand.
GACCAAGTTTCTTCTACAAACAACGATAACAATAACACTCATTTTATCTCCAAAAGACAGCTAGAAATGAAAATATCAAGTATTGCGGTGCGTGAGAAGAGATCAAACTTCCGTAAAACATGCTGGTACGTTCATGAGAACCTACTTGAACAGTTTAACTTAAAAGACTTACCAGTGCCATCAACCTGGGAGTTCACGACGCTACCAAATGTGACCCCTAACAGTAGACAGAAAACTGAAGATAGCATCAATTCTCCTGCTGCAGCCAAGAAAAAGCCTTTGGGTTCTATTACACAGTTTGCAAGGCCAATGTCTCCATCAGAACTGGCTGCACAGCATGCTGCTGTTGCCGAGAAACAAGAAAAACAGATTCAGGAGCAGACGGCAAAACTAGCTGCATTGAAGCAAGAGCAGGCTGCAGCAGCAGTGAAAAGGCAAGCAGAAATGTTGAAGCTTGCTGCCCAGCAGCAAATAGAATTAAGTGCACAGCAAGCTTCGGTCCTGTTTGGCTCAGCTGCGTCTGTAAAACATACTCAGTCTCCTTCCATCGTACCTGTCTCACCTTCAGGTGCAGGTAACAGAATTGTATATCAAATGACATCCCCCTCTAATGCACAGAAGAGGATCACACCTATAATGGTGTCTCCTTCGGGTACCCAGAAACGGATCACACCAGTGATGGTATCCCCATCTACTCCAAAGAGAATCACACCCATCATGGTGTCACCATCTGCCTCTCCAAATTCAATGAAAAGAACTCTACCACTAGTGGCTTCCCCTTTAGCCTCTCCTTTAGGTGCTCAGAAACGAACAACTCCAGTGATGCAATCTCCCTCTGCATCGCCAACCATTAAAAAAAGGATAACCCCCACAATGATCTCGTCTCCTACAGGTGCTCCAAAGAGAATCACTCCTGTCTTGCTCTCTGCATTAGGTGGAGCAAAGCAGAGTAACAGTGTAGTGAAACCTTTACCAAGAAAAGTTCTTGAAGTGAAACCAACTCAGGTGAATGTTATTCAAACTGAAGCTGTGATAGAAATAGTGCCAAGACATAAGGAAGTTACTCCTGAACATCGTGTTGCATCAAATCAACCTATAGTGCCGTCGTCAAAACTGGCTCTGTCCGTTAAAGGTGTAACCCGTAAACCTGCCCCAGCAATGAATAGTCAGACCGAACAATTAAGACAAGTTCTTACTGGTGGGGATAATTCACAAGAACCAATTTGTCTAGATTGACATTGCAATATTGTTTTACTTCTCTGCATCTCTCTCAACTCGCCTTGGCACCTTCTGCAAGACAGGCTATGCTCTTGCGATGTGTATTAAAAACACAATATCTGCTCCAATAGTAAATAGTCATAGATGGCATTGATACGTAACTTAAGACTTAATAATGGTGTTAATGGGCAACATTAGTTCATTGAATAACATGTATATTCTCAAGCAAGAAATATCATTGTCTTTGTCACGTGTACATGTCATAATTGCCAACATTTTAAAACTTTCATGGGGGAGAAAGTGTGTAGCAAAATCTTAAAATGTCTTTAATATCTATATACAATGCCCTGTATTAAAAAATAGTAGTGAAAACTGCCTCATTTAAGCAGTTCTGTGCAATACACTAAGTTAAAGCAAGTTGATAAGGAAGTTTTAGGAATTATACTGATGTCAAAAGTGAAAATTGTGTGAAAAATAGGGAGACTCCCTCCTAAATAGGGAGAGTGGCAACTTTGACATGTGCTTTAATATGTCTGCAAGATAAAGTATTAAAATACTTGCTAATTTTGAAATTATTTATAATAATTAATATACCGGTATACAAATAGCAATTGAAGAATATTTTGGCAGAAATCAATTGTTTTACATTTGACTTGTGTGGAATGATGTTGGTGATTTGTTGTCCTTTACTTATCACTCGGAAATGTCAATCAATTGTTTTCAAAGTAACTCTCTTTCATTGTTCAATACCGATCAATTGTTTATTTCTTAGACTGAAAGGCAAATGATTATTAGCCAACCCAGTATATATTTATTGGTCAGTTGCAAGCTATATATAGGAAGGTGGATAAAGCATGTTCAACAAATAACACAATGACTACCAGGGTTATCGCTTACCAGAAAAGATTTTGAATTCGCTAATAAATAAGGCTACGTGTATTTCACCTACATGCAATTGTTATCTGTGATCACAGATGCATTTTTCTTAGGCTATTTTACTGTCATACCCATTACTTTCTACAGGTGTAAAGTCTTAAATGTTTGTCTTTAAGAATTAACCATTCCTAAAAGATATCTGGAGAGTCCACAGAATAAGTACCTTGTTTTGTTCTTGGATATGTTTTTGACTTGATTTTATATTCTATATGGCTGTCATATAGGAATGTTAGTTTTGAAAGTTTTACTGCCCAAGGTGTGACTGAAATTATCTGAACTTTAAGGGTCTTGAAAATGATGACTGCAAAATGGTTTGCCTAGTAAAAGGGTTTAGTAGGAAGTGCAATAGTGAAGGATCAATTCAAATCTTATACAATATATTAAAGGTGTATTTGTTTTTTATAACCATTGAACATTTAATTGGTATTAGCCAATGCAACACTTTAGCTGATTGTTTGGTTGTGTTCCAGATACTGAGAGGGAGTTTCGCTATAAAATTCCACTAATTTCAGTCGGTATGGGCTATACATTGATGCAATGCTTGAAAAACAAAATTCTATTTACCACAATAACTTTGAAATGTCGGACCAAGATCTATAAATGCTTGAATTTTAGAAAAGTAATACATGTACTTACGTTATAAGTAATTTGAATCTGTGCTTGTGTTAAATGGTGATAAATCCGTGTGGATATAAAGTGTCCGATGTTTCCTCGTAAATTTCTTTCAGGAAAATTCTTCGTCACAAAAATATCTTTATACTGAATTTTTTATTTCTGTTGATTATTAACTGCATTTTTAGCAGCTATTTGAAGAGTGGAGGGATAACATATTCTTTAGAAATACCCGTATTTTCACAATATTTGTTTACAGTAACTGTCTTTGTCAATCTGATTCTTCTGTAGATCTAGACCTCCTTGATGGCTAGGGAATGTATATATGTTATCTTGCTTTGGCCTTTCTGTTCAGTGTTGAACATGATGATAACAAAAATAGCAAACTATCATTCTATCACATTTTGTATTGATGATGATTTGGCAAGTAGGTAAACTTAGCAAGTTGTTGTAATTGTGCGCAGCGCAAAAATTACGCCACTTCCATAAAAAAAGAAGCTTCAAAACATGTTTCCAAGGCCAAACTATATAGCTAAGACCCCTAAATAAGTTGTTTTTCCTGCATAACAGGCGAGTCTCACAATTTAAATCCATAATGAACCATAAATAGTTCAGATTGTCAATTTGAACAATATATTTACACATGTTAACATAGCACATGCACTTTTCTCGCAAGTCCCAACTCCTGTCAATCAACCATTGTGGAAAATCATGAAAAAAGTTATTAAATTCCTTTGCAAATAATGAAATAAGATTGAAGTTTGAAAAACCTTTTTAAAGACAGGCGCACAATTGCAACATGGGCGTCAACGTCTTGAAAACAGTAGTTGAGTGTTTACAAATGTCCCTGTATTGACAAGTTGATGTTTTATACAGCATTTATTGTTATTCATTCATTTTTGGGCTTGCATGATTATTTACTGGGCCTGCGCACAATAACATCATTCTACATTGTACTAGGATGAATACAAATTAAAACTCTGGTTTGGAGTTCTTCACATACACTAAGAGTTATGAGGTATTTACCAGAAAAGTCGCTTGTTTTTGATGACTATATTTATAAAAATATTTATTGTATTTTATGAAGAATAAAAGTAAAAGGATATGGAAAGGAAGTAAAAATTATATAAGTTATATGAAATTGTCGCTTAAAATGATATGATTTGAGTGTTGCATGAAAGATTTTAAATTTTTATATACTTTAAAGAAATCAACTTGGTGTACATGTATACATTGTATTGGTATATATCTAGAGTACCTTTTGTAGTGCTGAATAAATCTTTGTAAAAACAAATCTGTTGATTGTTTATAATATTTAAAAGCTCTTCACACTATCCAAGGTATTTGCTTGTTTAGCAAATTGATACTGATATATCTCTAAAACTGGTGTGTTTGTCTGTCAAAAACAAGTTGATCATGATACACACAAAAAATCTATAATACATACATTGTGTGAATATATATAAATATAACTGCACAGTATCATTGAAGTTTTAGGTTAGAGGGCACTGTACTGGAAACTTGGATTACTTGTGTCTAGGGTAGCTATTTCAGCGCCAATAATTTTATGTGGATTGAATTTGGACCAACACAACAAAAGAAACATGAATTGTGCATGACACCTTATTGCTGTAAGGCACCTAGATGATCTTGGAAGTGGTTTTGTGTTCCTGGCAGGGTCTCGAGGCTTGAAGGATCGATGTTGGACAAAGATAATTTATTTGTTCTTCTGTTCTACCTTTTGATTATCATTTATCGTGAGTGCTTTATGAAATATGTTGTTGTCCAAAGAGATCCTTTCCCTGTTTCATTGTTATGCCACACTACAAAACGGGTCAGGGGCATTCAAGTTTTGGACTTTTCTGTCTGCCCCAAGGTTAAATTTGTTAAAACATGAATAAAGTTGCTTATGAATTGGGATAAAGAAAATTTGTATCAGTTATTTGTCTGAACATAACAAATCAACCTGGGTTGCTGAATGGAAGTCCAGGTCACAAAATGCTTTGTTCAAGTTTTAGAGCACTTTTATTTTGTACAAAGGTTTCAAGTTTTTCAGTTCAAATATGAATCCCCAAACTTATATGAAGTGGAGTTGCCTAATTTGCATCATAAGTTATTTGTCCTAACATTAGGAATCGGTTGAATGGGAGGGTCAAGGCCATGACTGCCTCACACTTTTATATAGATTGGCAATGGTTTGGTTCCGAGGTTGAATGGGAGGGTCAAGGCCACAACTTCCTCACACTTTTATATAGATTGGCAATGGTTAAGTTTTTCAAACATGAATTTCTTCTTAGATAATGAAAGCAATGGCTGCGTATTATTACACTTTGGAGCTGTCTTAGTGTTGCAAAGTCTTGCCATTCATGGTCAAGGTCACAAAACATGTGGCAGCAAAAGTTTAGGAATATTAAAACTTTACACAGTTGTTCATTATCACAGTATGCCTAGGGGATGCAGTGGCTGAAGGTCAATAATCGGAGCTTTCTTAGTGTTGCAGTCTTATAGTACTACCCATGGTCAAAGTCACAAAATGCTTGGTTAGTCCAGTTTTAGAATATCAAAACTTACTTAAGATTTCATCACAAACTGCTTAGGGGATGCAGAGGCTGAAGTTCAGTTGGTCATCAATTGTTGTACAGATATTACAGCACTTCCAATGCTGTATTTCTGTTTATTCAAATTTGACTATTCAGCCTTATAAAACACCAGTAACTGTAACTGATTTTGATACATTTTTTTTTACCAAAGAATAAGAACAATCTTATTTCAAAATTCAACAATTTAATTCATGTTTTTAATCCATCTGTATTACAAAGCATGCACAAGATTTTAACCTCCATATACTGATCTGTTAATATCAACCATAGTTAATTGAGAAAAATTATGCCCAGAATGGGTTTTGACACTGTTTTAGGAAGCACACTACTAACATTTCTGTATTTACCTAGTTTTTTTTGTAACTCCTCTGGCATTTTCCATAATAATACCATGGAATATTTTTGCCTATTGACCCCTATATTTTCGTTAGCATTCTTAAAATCTACAACTTAAATACCCATCTACCAAAATATTAAAAAATCTGTAAGGGTCTTTCTCTATTATTTCTGGCCCCTAAAAATCCATTTTTATCATACATTCTAAAGGTATTCTTTTCCAGCCAATATTTAAACTGCCTAGATCTCAAAAAACGAGATCATTGGCCTATCCTAATTTTACATCAATGAAAAGCATTTATGTCAATTGACTTATATAATTAAAATTGGCCAATCTGTAAGACTTTCATTCCCAGTAGCTGACATCCTTAAGATGATATGTTGACTAAACTTGTTGAAATTAGTAAAAAAAACCAAAAAAACTTTAGACTAACTTAAATTTCATCAACAAATATTCATGATGGATACCTTTAAACTAATAAAGATAATTTACTTTATACAAGTTTTTAAGCATGCACAATGGAGGCTAGCAATGTCCTCTGTGATTCAGTGTATTCCAGGAAATTGTCAAGAGGCGGACAAGGTGCCCATCTCCGTTTATTTGTACAAACAAGTTCAGAAACTCCCATGACTTAAGCCTTTTCAGTTCACAGAAATAAATATAATGTTTAAGGATAATAAGATGGTAGCCACATGGAAATTTGCAGACGTCCATTTCATTTAGGAACAACTACACACCTTCAAGATACAATAAATGAAGATTCCAGAACAGTATCTCTCAGTTTTGGTGGAGTAACAATAACAAACTGTGTTTACAGACAATGGATGCAGAATGATCGGAATAGCTTAGTGAGTTAAAAACTGTATGCATATAATGGACCAATAAATGGTTATGCATGTACCAAAATACTGTGAAATGACAGTAAATATATTGCATGCCATTGGTTGGGGAATCCAATGATCCTCTAGTTCCACACTTCTGATATTAATCAGAACCATATTAATATTCCAAAAACTTGAATTGTAAGATGATTGTCATGACAACATTCTAAAGGTAAGTGAACATTTTTCAAAACCAAATCAATATTTTGACTATGGCCAAAGTCTCATGAGATACAAAATAATGAACCTTGTTCAAGTGTTTCTAACAACATAGCATTGCTAGAGCGTAGAGCCTCTAATATCTCTGTTGTTCAGCTTTAGATAATTAAGACATATCGATTAATGTTATCTTTTCAAATTACAGCATGGGTATCAAAAAATTTGTATGCTTCAAACTGTCCAATTTTCTTGCCATCCTCTGTGTAGTGTAGATCCTTAAAACATATATCACAGAAGAAGGCGGGGTTTTGTGGGACGTGTTCACTGCCATAGGTCAGCCACCTGTCAATCATAAGAGTAAATTATTAATAAAGTACTTTTTTGCTTTAGATATATTTGCAAATAGTTTAATACATAATAAAATTAAAGATTATCTTTTAAACGTATCAAATTTGAGATTTTTTAGACCTACTTATACCAATCAACTTATCAATATTTATTAACATTTCAAAATTTTAAATAAAAATTGTGTGATTTAACTGATATTATTTGTTAAATAAAGCCTTAAAATTGGAATGTTTCTTTAAAAAACAAAAAGCCAGATCAAATACCGATAGATATATAATAAATACCTTGCAGAGTGTACACTACAGACACGACATATTGTACGGTTAAATGATCTCTTGTGTATAAGTCTAGGATAATGCTGTTTATCTTGTGAGTCACCATTGTTTGAAAGTCTGAAATGAAATGTCAATTATCAATTAAGTGAAATTGTGTGAAACATCAGACTGTGGCCTTGCTAAATTTAAACAACTGCTATCAGTAAAAAGTTCAAAATTATTGGTAGAATTGAATTTTTAGGTCATAGGCTCTCTCCCTTTTTATCACTCATTGACAGACACTTTTCTGAAAGTAACATGAATAGCAAATTTGGCTCTACATTTCTTGGAAAAATTACTTACTCTTAGGCCACAATGGGTTGACAATGAGTTTGACATCAGCTAACGCACTTCTGAATTGTAGAAGATGTCTAAAGCATTGGGCAGAATTCTTTTTTATCAATTTCAAAAGGTCTCCAGTAATAAGAGACAATGGTGGCAATAGTAGATGGAGTCTGACACTGTTGACGTTGGCTGCCAATTTATTACAAGATCGTGGGAAATGTGGTCAATCTGTCACCATTTTGGCCTCCTAGTGGTGCCCCATGGAGCCCAAGCCCCTCATTTCAACACATCTGAATCTCCATCCCCTAACGATGCTTCCTACCAAGTTTGGTTAAAAGTTAAAGTTGTTCCAGTAGTTTTGAACAAGAAGTCAAATATTTGAAATATAAACATATTTACTATGGTGCTCAACTTTGATCTTAAAACATGTACATGTAACCTTTTTTTACCCAAGGGTCACGCCTTAAACAAACTTATTTCTCCATGCCTAAACATTACAACATACCAAAACATCAAGCTCTAGGCCTTCAAGGTAATTAGAAGATATTTAAATGTGGTCATATTTTCTCCATTATGGCCCCCTGGGGTCGAAGACCTATCTTGGAAACAAATCTGAATTTCCCAAGGTATGCTTCCTTCCAAGTTTGGCTGTAATTGGTCCAATGGTTTTTGAGAAGCAGTAAAAAATGTAGAGAGTTAACGATGGACTGATTACAAAGAGCACCATTTGTGATGGAAAAATCCACTCTGGATCTTTGCTACAGATCAACTAAAAGTGTTAAGTTAACACCACCACCAGAAGCAGCATACATGTATGTATGACTCACTTTTTTCTACTTCATCAAGGTGAAACAAACGTTATTGCCAAGTCTTTCCAACACAAATTCATGCCAATACTAGTAGATGAACAAATGTTTTAAACAATTTTCATTTGTTGTTTACAAAATGTCCTCACCTAATGTCATTAAACATGATGATGTGCTCACAGTCCCCTTGATGCATGTACAGATACGGCTGACCAAGTCTCACTTTTAAATCAGTAAAGCAGGTATCCTCCATTTTCTTTGACACCATTTCATCAATGCCACGCCCCTCTTCCTTCGCCCATTTCATGATTGGTCTGAAATTATAGAAAACATAGAAATTTTCATCAAACCAGGCTTCCATGCATCCTTTTATCCACCATCCAGCCACTTAAAGGACTTTATTGGAGTACGATTTCCTAAATTCTCTTGCACTTCCTTCCCTGGTGTCACTTTCTACTCTCATATGCAGAAGGTTGTGGGTTTGATCCCGGCCACATCAAACGTGCAAAAGGTTGAAATTAGGTAATCTTCTCGCCCCTTGTTAAGCACCCTACAAACTTGATAGGAGAAGGACTAGTTGGCGTGGTGTCATGAAAAAGTTACCTAATGAAATATCTTGTCAATTTGTCACAAGCATGTACTAAAGGGACAAACCCAATAAAACAAACAAACCCTTTCTTCCCTCCTGATTGCTGCCCACTTGCCTCCATTACCACTAATCGGTCAATATCCTTAAAATTCATATTGGTTATAGATCACACATTTCAAAAGTGTGTCAAGATACAACAAAATAACAATGTACAGAAGTGGTTTAGATATTAGTCTACATACATGTACTTGTAATCATAAATTCAAAATTAACCCTTTTTCATACAATCTAATTAAAATTATATCTTGATTTGCTCCCAGTGTCTGTTGCAACAAATCAGAATACGGGAGCAAATAAAGATATAATTTTAATTGCAACAAAAATAGAAATGCTATTGCTTTTAACTTTTGATTTACAACTTTAAAAATTTACTCTATTAAAACTATTTTTTTGGTACATGTATGCATTTACACTATTTTCTCTCACAACTTTTCACCAATTTACTGTCAACTGTTTCGTATGTACAGTATTGCTATAATACAAAGACAGATATTAATTTATACAGGTTACTTAACCTTTTTACAACACATATCAATTATCAATACTTGAATGCATACAAACCCACATCATAACTACATACAACATGTTGACTTTAAACCTTACAGCTTTGATTTAAAATTTGTTGCATAATAAAAATGCTTCAACACAAAGTAATTTTTTATGGCAACACCTTTTTAATTGTCAAAGTTTCATTGAGGTTGTTATTTCTCATATATGCAAGTGGTAAAAATTTTATTTCTAAGATAAAATTGTGTAATGTACAAAATACTTGTTCTATAAATGTGAATATGGTACTCTCTATTTGACTTGTGTATACTTACTCAGAATAGTCCCGAGATTCTTGTTCGGTCATATCGTTGTAGAAAACCCCCTCAATGTAAAAAAATCCAGATTTATATATGTCCTGTATAAAAAATATATAATAAATATAAATATACACAGCAGGCTTCATTGTATTATCACAATTTGTAAAGGGGAAATGATCTTGATACAAATAGAGCTTAAAAATTAAAGACCTTCACTTTGACCTTTAACCTGAACGTACAAAACTAAATATTCCAACCATTTCATCTCATAATTTAGGGCAATAAATTTGGTGTAATTCCAGTTTAGGCATAAAATGGTCTACAATAACAAATACTGTATAATATTACCTTAATATCACAACAACCATTCCAGAAAAAGACACACTTAATGGGGTATGCATACAGTTTATCTCATTTTCTTGAATTTTATAATATAACTGATAACAAAATAAAAATAATTAAATCCAACAAGAGATTTCTTTTAGAATACTAAAATATCATTGAATTTATTGTGCAATTAAACAGTCAGCATTAGCATACACAATCCTTCAAGGAGAGTATCCGGTAGATTCTACTAAGGAAGTATATGAATCTAGATTTATTTTTAAATCCTAGGCAAGGCAGTTGCCTCCCCTGCCTAATAGAATTTACAGATCTGATAATGCCAATTCTAAAACATGAAAAACTAAGTATATATTAACAACAAGTTTCATTAAAATATTCAAGTCTATAAACGTTTCATGGAAATTTAAAGACACATTTATTAAGTATCATCTGGTTCTAGATTATATGTCCAAAGTTCATGCAACATCTTAATTTTATTTACTTTTTGTATGTAAAAGCAGAGTCAGTTTATAAATATTCCTACACTATACATATCCCATGCACTGAATACAAACTTTTGTTTAGGGAATACATAGCAGACTTAATTCTTATAATTATGTGCCATGACCAACCTTAGCATAGTAGCCCTCTGTACCATTAGGGTCCTCACTGAAGTCGCCTGCCACTGCCAGGTCATTAACACACATTATCTTGTGTCGGAGATCTGTTAAAGGCTGATTCCCAAGTACTAAAAACTTCTGATCGACGAGCATCTGATCATAAAAGATTTAATTAAATAATGCTTTTAATTAAATTATGCTACAGATACAGATACAGACAATATTTCACCCCTTTCCAGTCCAGGCAATTAAAATTGAAGCCATTTTTGAAGGTCATATGTAATACTTGCTCTTTCTTCCCCATAGAAAAATACAATGTTACATAACAGTATGAATAGGATCAACAGAACAAGAGGCATTGACAAACAAACAATAACTGCGGCAAATAATGAAGCACCGGAATGTAATTAATTAAATTGACATCACAACAAACATCAAGACTAGTAATCCTAATAGGGAATATATTCTATATATTTTCCTTGTGGAAAATCAAACAGTTGATGGTTGTTTAAAAATGCTACTTTTAATTCACCTAATGGAATTACCACGTCAAGGTATAATATGAACGAGGTTGAATATAATATCCCTTACCCATGGGTAAAATAGTAAAAAATATCGGGAATGAAGGTTACATATTTATTTGTCAGCTGTCTTGAAGAACCTAAAATTAAGTTCAATATTATAGATAAGAATATTTAGACTACCCCTGACATTACTGACAAAAAGAACCGACGTACGCACATAAACAACAATAATGTTCTGCATAAAAAGCTGGTAGCTTTTATGACTAAAAAGTTTATTTAGCAATCAGTTTAGTTGTTATCAGTGAAACGATATAGTTTTCTCACTCGCCATTAATTGAATTTGGTTCGAAACGAGACAGTGTTTATCAAATCGGCCGCCATAAATTGATTCTGACTCAAAGTGAGGTAGCGGTTTTATCAACATATAGATGTCGAATGATAGATAAGCACATTGACCACAACAAAATAATTAGACAGTTCTGACAAAAACACCCGTTAGAAATTTATCTTCTTGTTAAATACAGTCTATATGATCGTTTTAGAGTGAGAGTGTTAAGGCGACCAGAGCGACCCGGACTGACCCCTGGTCATCACTAGCCAGGTGAAAATGACCAGCTGACCATCCATGTGCATTTTTGATGTATCTAATTGCTTTTTGCCATAAATCATCCTTTTCCTACATGAAATATAATTACTTAACTACTTTGGGGCAATTTGCAAAGAAGTAGATTCCTTTCCAAGACAATGAACACTGTATTTGCGATGAAATGATACTGTTCTACGACATTGACCACTTTATATTTAGATGAAGTCTATACGACTGGACACAATAACGACGATGTATATCTATGGGTGTAAATTACTTTGACCACATTCCGTTTCACGTTGACCTAGGACGAAATGAGTTCAGACAAAGGCACTCTTTTTAAATGTCATGTTCAACTTAATACATCAATATGTTTGAAGGAAGATAAGGGAAGTGGTATAGATTGTATATGACAGATGATTAAAGCGTACACCTTGGACTGAAAAATGCCCTATTGGCGTAGATAGATTCTAACTGACCATCCCGACGAACAGTTGTTCCGAATGTCTTGATTGTCATGTTCGTGCCACTGCTTTCTCCAACAGTTGTTCCGAATGTCCCGATTGCTGTTTTCTTGCCACTGCTTTCTCCAACAGTTGTTCCGAATGTCCCGATTGTCATGTTCGTGCCGCTGCTTTCTTCAAGAGTTGTTCCGAATGTCCCGATCGTCATGTTCGTGCCGCTGTTTTCTCCAAGAGTTGTTCCGAATATCTCGATTGTCATGTTCTTGTCACTGCTTTCCCCATCAGATATTCCGAATGTCCGGTTTGTCATTTCTTGTCACTGCTTTCTCCAAGAGGTGTTCCAAATATCTCGATTGTCATATTCTTGCCACTGCGTCTCCAACAGTTCCGAATATATCGATTGTCATTTTTTTGCCACTGCTTTTCCCAACTGATGTTTGGAATGTCCCAATTGTCATGTTCTTTCCGTTTTCGTTAATGATGCTGATATTTTGTCTCAAAAACTTGAGGTAAAATAACAATTTATTGTCAGTTGCAATTTATGTGTGATGTTTTCATTGATTATTGTGCTTTCATTGGTTTTGTTGTTGCGTATGTTGCTTTCAACATTGATGTTGGTGATGAGATTTGCATGTGCAGTTGGCCTTTTTACTTCACAAGGCACACAAATCAAACTCTGTTCAACAACATAAAACTTACTGAGAAAAGGAACAAATTTTAGTATATTGTATAAGAGTTGCTTCCCCTATCCTATGCAATCTCACATTCTCTCACTCATTCCAATATAACTGATACATTTTGTATCAGCAAAGAGGGACCTTTTAGGAAAACATAATATCTATACTTATTCACATATTTAATAAAATACTGTATTAATCACCTTTCAGTGTTTTAATAGAAATCCGTGATGTTTCTTTTTTAATAAATAAATCACATTTGGATCGTTTGTCTGTGTCTGTCCCACGTTTACCCTTTGATCGTACGGCTTTTGATTATCGTCTTTGTTTCCTGTATTTACTACTTCACACGTGAAGTTCGGGATGTTTCCATTTAAGTTAATAAATGTTTTCCTCGGACTAACGGTTTCTAGTTTTTTAATTGAAGTTCGAGATGTTTCTTTTTTGATTAATAATTGTATATATTTTTTATTTTTTCTGTGTTCGTCCTACGTTTTCTTTTTGTTTGCCCATGTCCATGGACTTACGGCTTTCGAATTGTCGTCTTGGTTTCGTATTTACTATTTTATAAAAAAGAATACGTTTTAATTTCTGTCTGGTAATGGTTTTCCTTGTGATCATTGCTTGTTTTAAAATATTGACATTAGACCAAATAAGGTAACGGGACAATATCTGAAAACCAAAAATCCAAATTGAATTGATTTTGAAAACCTTTATTAGAGTTGTCGATCTCATGTACAAGATACAAAAGTAGTAAATTCAAAAAACCAAGACGGTATTCTAAAGCCGTATGTCCATGGACATTGGCAAACAAAAGGAAACGTTGGACGCACACAGATACAAGTGTCTTCACTTTAGAAATCATCTTGAACTTAACGGTGAAAGAAATATTGAAATATGCAGTGTAAGGTGGTTTAATGGAGGTAGAAGATAGCACTTATCTCTTTAATTCGTCTTAATAATATTGTAGTGTGTACATAGCAAATATAGTCCTGACACATTGACATTATCACAAATACAGGACCTGACAAAAACAGCTAATTTTAATCACTTTCAAGGCAGATTTGAGCCTTAGAGCAACAATTAAATCCCTTAAGTGTCCCTTATATGGTATTTGCATGATTTAGTCAATACAGGTGAATCACTATAAGTGTTTCGCCGAATTCTTCTTATTTGTAATATAATTAGTTGATATAATACCAATGCACCTGTGTTAAGATTCTTATCTTGTCGTAAATCCTTGAAAAATGTCGATAGAAAATATGATAGGTGAGATCATGCCCATAGTTTAATAAAAGTACAAAGTCGTTGAAATTTATAAGTTTAGAATCATAAATATGTGAGTCTATTTACTTAACCAATCGACTCTTAAGTTCTTGATTTTTTATAGAATAATTTACATAGTTGTGGTCTAAATTACACGTAGACTAAAACTGTTTTACTGTTCTATAACAGTTCTTTATGTTGACAAAGTAACACTAACGATAGTTGACCTTTTCCCACACAACATCTGGCAATATTTTAAGTACTTTATAAAAAGGAGGGAGATTAAGCTGTCTTGCTACCTATTTTTAATTGATTACATGATGTTCCTCAACTAAATAATAACTGTTTGTCGCCGCTTCTCTTCCTATCCTATCTTTTGGTTTTTCTACTTTGGTCTTTTGTCGCTATATCGGTGAAATATTCT
>JAUMGZ010218108.1:0-11610 GCA_032359645.1 Pododesmus macrochisma
TAGTATAAGGGTACTTGTGTGGAAGGCGGTGTGTCGCATATCAAAAGTAGGTCACTGCAACCTCTACCTTGACCTTTGACCTACATGCTATATGCACAGGGTAGATGCTTTTAAGGTGGTGAACATTAAAGCAGGGGTATCTACGAAGGCCCCCCTTCAAGTTTCATCTAGTTTATATGAAAACTTTGCAGTTTCCTGCTTTCCAACATGTTCTGGCAGTAGGGGTTTTGGCCTCCCCAAGAAAATTTCGATTTTTAGTTCATCTGGACCAAAGGTACAAGGTGGACTTTTCTCATACAATTCCTGTCCGTCCGTTGTCCGTCGTAAACTTTTCACATTTTCGACTTCTTCGTCTAAACCACTGGAACAATTTAATCCAAACTTCAAAGTATCCCAAGGGGTAGGGGATTCAGATTTGTTAAAATAAAGGGGCTTAGCCCCAGGGGGCGCTTTTTTGGGGGCCTAAAAGGGGGAAATTTCACAAAATTTTAAAAATATTCTTCTAATAAACAAGGAGGCCTAGAGCTTAATGTTTTAGTATGTAGTAATTTTAAGGCATAGAAAACCTAGTTTGTTCAAGGCGTGACCCTGGGGTCAAAAATAAGTTACACATTTTGGGGTCAAAATTCAACACTATAGCTAATATGTTAACTTTTCACATTTTTGATTTCTTGTCCAAAACAACTGGACCAAATTTCATCCAAACTAAGAAGAAGGCATCCATAGGGGAAGGGGTACTATATTTGTTCAAATGAAGGGTCTCTGCCCCCTGGGACGCCTTTTTGGGGCAAAAAGGGGGGAAACTTGACAAAATTTCAAAAATCTCCTTGTAATCAACTAGAAGGCCTTAGGAGCTTAATGCTTTGGTATGTAGTAACTTTAGGGCATTGAGAACCAAGTTGTTCAAGGTGTGACCCTGAAGTCAAAATAAAAGTCAAAGTTCAACACTATATTCATGTATATAGCAAATATGTTAACTTTTCACATTTTTGACTTCTATTCGAAAAGAGCTTGACCAATTTCATTCAAACAACTAAGAAGGCATCCCTAGGGGTAGGGGTTTCAGAATTGTTCAAATGATAGGGCTCGGCCCCAGGTGGCACAACTATAGGGGCCAAAAGGGGGAAATTTGAAAAAATATAAAAATCTTCTTATAATAAACTAGAAGGCCTATAGCTTAATGCTTTAAAATTTAGTAACTTTAGGGCATGGAGAACCAAGTTTGTTCAAGGGGTGAAACTGGGGTCAAAAATAGGTTACACATTTTTGGGATCAAAGTTCAGCACTGAATAATTATAGCAAATATGTTAATTTTTCACCTTTTTGACTTCTTTTCCAAAACAACTGGACTAATTTCATCCAAATTTGGCAGAAGGCATCCTTAGGGAAAAGGGGTTCGGATTTGTTCAAATGATAGGGCTTGGCCCCAAGGGGCGCCACAAGAGTGGCAAAAGGGGAAGATTTGACCAAATTTAAAAAAAAATTCTCTTTATAAACCAAAAGGCTTAGAGCTTAATGCTTTGGTATGAAGTAACTTTAGGGGATAGAGAACCAAGTTTGTTCAAGGGGTGACCCTGGGGTCAAAAACAGGTTACACATTTTGGGGTAAAAATTCAACACTGTAGCTATAGCAAATATGTGAACATTTTTAATTTTTTTTTTTTTACTTTTTCAAAACAACTGGACAGATTTCATCCAAAATTTGAAGAAGGCATTCCAAGGGGAAGAGGGTTCAGATTTGTTCAAATGATGGGGCTCTGCTCCCAGGGGGATGAGACAAAAGGGTAAAAATTTGACAACAATTCAAAAATCTTCTTATAAACTAGATGGCATAGAGCTTAATGCTTTGATGAAACTTTAGGGCTTTGAACACCAAATTTGTTTGAGGTGTGACCCAGGGGTCAAAAAAAGTTTTAGGCATTTCGGGGTCAAAGTTTAACACTGTATATGTAGCTAGTATGTTAACCTACAACATTTTTGACTTCTTTTCCAACACTAATTTTGACCAATTCCACCAAAACTTGGTTGATGTCATCCTTAGGGGAAGAGGGTTCAGATTTATTCAAATGATGGGGCTCAGTACCAAGGGAAGGTCCCAAATGGTGAAAATTTGATAAAATAGAAGGCCTAGTGCTTAATGCATGCTTTGGCTTGTAGTAACCTTAGGGCATGGAGAACCAAGTTTGTTCAAGGCCTAACCCTAGGGTCAAAAGTATACAAATGCCAATCCAGGTGGACGTTAAGGCCTAATGGGCCTCTTGTTAGGTCACCTGAGCGATCGTTCTTCATCTGTCTTCCTCCCTTGTGCATAAACTTTTCACCAAAACGACTTCTTTTCAAGAGCCGCTGGATGGACTTAAACCAAATTTGAAGCATGCCTTTTGAAGCCACTTTTAGTTTGCGAAGAAAAGGGGGCTGGGTCCCATAGGGGCTTCCTGAAGGTGCAAAAAGGGGTAAAATTATGTACATCTCAAAAAATCTTCTTCTCACGAATCGCTGGTCATATTGCTTTCATATTTAATATACTTAATCCTTCTGACAATGTTTATATAGTTAGCGAAGGAAAACATAATCTGTTTATAAATGACCACCAGGGGTCGCTTCCTTTGATATCGGTGGTGGCGAAATGTTAAAATATGGATATATTGCCAATTTTCTCTGAAACGTTGAACTTTTTATATATACATATAAATAAGAAAGTTGTTTGAAATAATGCAAGGGATAATTTGACAAAGATTTAAGGTCGTGTGGTCAAAGGTCAAGGTCACAGACACCTTGAAAGTTTAAAAATGCAAATTTTCTCAAAAATGGTGGGGGTTTTGTATATAGATATTTATTAAAAAGTTTTTTGAAATTATGCAAGGAATATTTTGACAAAGTGTCAAGGTCATGGGGTCAAAGGTCAAGGACATTTAAAAAGACTGAAAAATGCAAATTTTCATAAAAACAGTGGACTTTTTGTATATACATATCAATAAGAAGGTCGTTTGAAATTATGCAACAAATATTTTCATAAAGTTTCAAGGTCACGGTGTCCAAGGTCAAGGTCACTGACACTTCTGAAGACTGAAAATGTAAATTTCCTCGAAAACGGTAGACTTTTTATATACTTATATATGTATTAGAAAGTTATAGAAAATTATGTGAGGAATATTTTGACAAAGATTTAAGGTCATAGGGGTCAAAGGTCAAGGTCACAGACACTTCAGAACCCTTAAAATGCCATTTTTCTCTTAAAAACAGTAGACTTTTTGTATACTTATATGTTTAAAAGAGTTGTAGGTAGTAATGCGAGAATTATTTTGACAAAGTTCCAAGGTCATGGGGTCTAAGGTCAAGGTCATTGACACTTCTTAAGACTAAAAATGTAAATTTTCTCCAAAATGGTAGACTTTTTGTATATATATACGTATTAGAGAGTTGTAGAAAATAATTTGAGGAATATTTTAACAAAGATTCAAGGTCATAGGGTTCAAAGGTCAAGGTCAATGACCCTTCAGAAGCCTTAAAATGCCATTTTTCTCAAAAACAGTAGCCCTTTTTGTATACTTATATGTATATGAGAATTGTAGGAAATAATGCGAGGAATATTTTGACAAAGTTTCAAGGTCTCAGTGGTCAATAGTCAAGGTCACTTTGACCCCCATGACTCTATTCCCTTTGGCCCAGCCCCTAGGAGTTGTATAAAAAATCTGAAGTGTTCTGCACTTCCCCATACATATATCTACTATGTCCTAAAGTTTCCAGTTCCTATCTCAATTCGTGTAGGAAGAGTTACAGACAAGATAGACAGATGGATCGGTGCAGATGTACCAACACCGGAGACGATCACAATATTCCCGCTTTTCTTCAAAAGTGTGGGAATAAATTAAAATAGTTGTTTTCTAATTGTTTTGTTGAATATGAGTCACAATTTTTCACAGAAACACTTGAAATAGACTTCATAAATACCTGACATATTTATCATTGTTTCACTCAAATTATCAAGTTTTAAATACTTATGGTTTTGCTATACCTATATATATAAATCCCATGATCTCTTTGTACATTTATAATTATTCTGTGAATAGTACAGCAATCACTTGTCAATTGATTCTCAGGGTCACAAATTATGCCTTCATCCTCGTTACCTAAATATCCAACGTGTACTTAGTTTATCAAAATTGTATAATTTTATACACATCATTTTAAAATTTTAAAAATTGCACATACACAATGACAGTCATCTCTCCAATCATGGAGACTTTGTCCTTTATTGTGATTGCTGAGAGAATCAGACGTCATGAAAGATTGGACATCATGAGGCTGAGTGTTTCAAAATGTAAATATTTGGTAGAAATTCCCCTGAGAAAATAGTTCAATGATTCATGTTTTTGTAAGCACTGGTGACACAGAATGCACTTCATTGTAAATACAGTACACTTGTATTCCTTATAGTAAGTTTATGACAAAGAGAAAATCAAGCAAAGAAACATATTCTGGTATTTAGGCTATCATTATATTATTTATAATGTTTTTGACTCTTATATTTTGTAATTTTGATTTATTATCATGACAGCTCTGTATTATTCATGGTTCTTAGAAATTTGATCTGTAATGATTTCCTCTAGGGAGAATCCATAAAACAAAATCTTTTGTGAGAAAAATTATTATCATATATGATAATAAAGTATTTTGAATTTGTTACCATTTCTTCCAGAAATTGACACAGAGAATAGAATATTCATTGTTAGTTTTCATTATAACAATAATTTCATAAGTTAAACAGCTGCAAACTAGAAAAGCCGTAATTGAGCATACTTTGATACGAAAAGAATAAATAATTTTGATTGTATAATTACCAACTGTTGTGAAATATGATATGGTATGTGGTTGTATCTGGAGGACAATACAGAATATGTTATGTCAATGTTATGAAAGTGGCAGGACAGTTCATCCTGAATGATTGGTTTTGAAATGCATTGAATACAACAAAAATTTCAAAGAACTTTTCACTCGCCTGAGCCTGAACTTGTCTGGTGTTTTTGTTGGAAATAAAATGATTTTTGATTTCAATATATGTCTTTGGTGATTTCAAACAGTACGTAGCAGCTTTATGGCATGTAAGAACTGAATGTCTTTAAGGCTCGACCATGGGGTCGAAAAAGGATGGTACTTTTTGATTTCAATTTTCAATAAGGCAAATACATGTATGTTACCTTTTTACCTTTGAATTTTTTCTCCAAAACTACTGGACCAATATCTATGAGACTATCAAACTAATAGTACGAGGCATCATTAAGAGAAAGGGTGTTTAGATTTATTCAAATGATACAGCTTCGTGGGCACTACCGCTAGGGTCAAAGAGGTGAAAATTTGACAACATTTCATATATATCTTCTAAATAATTGTAAGAACTAGAGTTAAATGCTTGTGTAACGTAGTTATCAGGGTTTGTTAAAAGGGTATCCCTGAAGTAAAAAAGGTTACACATTTTAAGGTGAAATTAAATACATTAAACAAATAGAATTCAATATATTGTAACTTCTCTTCTTAAGGTGTGACAGTATAGCAAATCATGTTGACAGGTGGGGCGGAACCTGTTGAGGTACGGTTATAATCCTTGGCCTTCTCCCATAGGCTTATAATGGAACAATTAAAATTTTAAAATAAAGTTCATTTATTTGTGATTGGGAAAAATCATGTTTGCTTATTTTTTTGTTTATTTTGGTATTTTTCCATATTTGATTATTTTTAGTTCTGACCAGCTCGTTTTGTCCTGGTTTTATCACCATAGTGGTGATTGAATGCCCATATCTTTTTTCCTACACGCTGCCCCTACATCTGAGGTAGAAGAACTGATCACCTAAGAACAATCTTTATTTGAAGGTAATAATGGGTTCATATCAAAATCTCAACGCAAAGTTCCTCTGCAGAGGAAAACTTTACAATGAATTATATAGGGAGTGATTTGCTACTGTCATCCCTATTAAGTGAACTACCCCTACCGGACAAATTTCAACTGAATTTAACAATGAGCTTGTTCAACTTATGGGGTATGGGCACAAGGACATCACTAGGGGCAAAACTGGAGAAAAAGTGTACTATAACATTTAGAGCTTTCAGATCAAGGCCCATAATGTATAGTGTTTTATATTTGTCCTTTCAATCAAGCTGTACAAGTATTTATGTAAAGCTGCAAGTCTTATCTGAACTTACAAGAATTCAGTTACACAATGTAAGTCCAAGTATGGTTCTATTACGGAGGTTCAGGTCAAATAAACTGATTTGTCTCTGGCAATTACAGTAAGTTTTATATTGAGTAACCATTCAAGTTACGATTCCAAGTTGGTTAAAGTGGATATACATGTTTTATACACTCTACATTATTGATCGTAACACATCTGGCCTTATATTTCCCAGAGTAATTGTGATTGTGTGCAATAAAATGATTTAATTTCAATTCTTTTCACAATAGTTGTGAATATATTTAATTAAAACAACACATGTCTACTTCTGGATAAGTTATGTACAAATTAAATCAATAAAACTGCCTCTATTTTATTTGTAAATGAATTATATGTTAGATAATGTGTGTTTAATTTGCTTCAATTTCTCAAGCAATATCTGAGCTCCGTCAGCACACAATAGGTATTCTAACATATCTTAAGATTAACTGTAAGTATTAAATTATTCACAAAATTCAAACCACAGAATTGCTAAATATAAGTTTAGCAATCCGAAGAACTACACCAGTCACTTTTGTAGGTCAGAGTTCAAAAGTACAGGTCATAATGTCAAATATTACTTGCATACGTGGGTAAACAATATTGTTAGATTGGTTACATACTAAATTATATTATTATTATTATATTAGGGTTTAACGTCACTTCCAGAAAATTTCACCGATATAGCGACAAAAGACCAAAGGAGAAAAACCAATAGATAGGACAGGAAGAGAAGCGGCGACAGGAATGGGAAACAAAGGGATTAGAGATAGTTCAGAAAGAAGGATGAGCCCATGCAACGGCGTTTCCGCCTATTCTTATATCGAACTTTACATGGGGATCTTTATCGTGCCAGGGGGTTAAAAATCCCTGTACACGGGACTGACAGCTTAGCGTCCCCTTCGAAGGACGTGCAGATCAACACATGTACTCCATACAAAGATGAATTCAAGGTCAAGGATTGAGGTTAGAGTTATTGACACTTTATTATAATCTAAAGACCAAGGTCACAGGGGTATTTTGATTGATTTTGTTTGTGTTTTCATGACTGTAAAATCATTCAATGCACATGCACAATTTTTTAGCTACATGTATATAAATGCTTAAAATACTTTTATCAGTAATTCACAATATTGTGAGTGAATTCGAGGAAGTTTGATTTGTACTCAATGGAGAAAGTTGGAGGATATGTGTTACAGAAAATGACAAACCAAAAACCATCAAAAGTGATTTAAATTTTAAATTTTAAATTTTAAATTTTAAGTTTAATTAATTCAATTATAAATATAATCATTTTGATGGTATATACTACAAATCAACAATCTCTAAAATTATAATGGCATCATAAACTGCTGTAAAATTTGATATTTATGCAGTTTTGAGGAAAAGGGAAGTCAACAGAATTCAAAATATAAGTATAAGAGTCTCAGAGTGTCAAGTTGAACATTTTATGATTTATGCAGTTTTAAGGAAGAGAATAAGTTTATGGATTTAACAATATAAGTATAAGAAAGTGTGTTTGACATTTATGAAGATTTTAGGAAGATGGAAGTTTACAAAAGTAAAGATATAAGTATACAAGAATGAGTTGATATGTGAGTCAGTACCATGTCTGAAGGTCATGAGAATGAGTTGATATGTGAGTCAGTACCATGTCTGAAGGTCATGAGAACGAGTTGATATGTGAGTCAGTACCATGTCATGCTGCTGCAGTGCTTTGTCATTCAGTACAACATCTATGACACTTTCGCTTTACATATAAACTGTATTGATCAGTGACTAAATCTTCTCACCATTTCCCACGCGAACTGATTCATATTTCATCACTTGTGTAAGACCACTTTGTATGTCAGGAGCATTATTGATAATTCAGTATTGCAAGTACAGTTCTACAAAGTAGATGTTGCTTTCTTGAAATAGTCAAAAACACATAATATATTGAATAGTTATAAGAATTTTTTATTAGAAAAAAAAAGAAAATTACTGTCTTGTCAAATACTTCTTTTTTTTGGGGGGGGGGGGTGTTGGCATATCCCTTTCAACAGTGTTTACTGGGTAAGTCATATTGAGACGGTGTCTGCTTGTGGCAGTGTCACAGCACTGATGATAACTTTATAGTGCTGTCTCACTGATATATCATGCCAAAGACACATTGACATGGTGTGAATGCTCTTAGTACTCACTGAGGTATTGTTGGTGTCTACTGCCTTATTAGAAGTCACTCACATTGTTGAATAGCTTCAACACATACATTATAGAATATAGAGTTAAGGAATGCTTTGTTGTGGAGTGCATATTTACATATGTAATATTCAGATTGTGTTATGTCATATTGTGTCTGTTTAGCTGTGGATGTTGCTGCATATATATATATACATATGTTGTCTGCTAAAATGTGTTCTGAAGCATATGCATAATCAGCTATAAAAGACTAAGATAGATAAAATAATCATGTCTGATTACAGTTAGTTTACACTGGTAATAAGGGGAGACAAAATCACAGCTGTGACCTTTGACCTCATTTTATACCTTTTCTGACTCTTTTGATAGCACTTCCAGCAGTAGACCAAAAAAGAATTGTTTTCTTCAAATTTTGATTTAAATTAAAGTACACTTATGACTAATTCATAAATGAAATTATTGACAAAACATCAGATGCCTGAGGTTGAGAGTTGGTGGGCAGTTTTATTTATCAAACATGATATAATGGATTAAGTTGAGTTGGATGGAAGTTTTTTCATGACTTTAATAGCTAGAGTAATGGCCCTTTGAACTTAAAAACAATATATACATGATATAGGGCCACACTTAAAAGAATGTCTGTTTCCCCTCCCCTGGGTCTACTATGTGTAAACCAGACCAGGCAGGCAGGTACTTTTTTTTTTTTTTTTTTTCCCATCTCGATGTCATGGATGGTTTGACTTGTCCACTGGAAGCCACTTATCAGTTGTGTGTGCTCAATTTGAGTGTATTTATTTAGATTATCAATCCTTTTGCTTTCAAGCACTATTCAAAATATGCACATTTAGTGCATAAAACTAATGTAGCATTAAAGTGTATATTTACTACTTTCTGTTATGACAGTTATTAAAGCTTTAATTAATAACATATTATAAATACATGTATGACAAGGTGTATATTCAAAATTGCCATAGTGTGCTGCTTGTTATACATGTATACTGTATTCAATGCCAGGAAAAAAATTAAAAAAAAAAAAAAAATTAAAAAAAAATTTAAAAAAAAAAAATCCTATTTTTTGGGGGCAAATAATTTTTTGACCCGGGGGCTTAGTTCTGACCCGGTCGGGGCGAGGGGAAACAAACATGTTTTTTATTTTGGCCTAGTGATCTAATCTTGTGTTCAAAAGTTTTCAAAGATTCTACATTTTGTGGTTGTCATTGATACCTTGTGGGAAATATTATCTGAATCATAATAGGTGCATATTATTTGCTTATCATAATGTCCCTGGTTTATCTAATGGAATTATAGCCATTTGAACTTAGGCACTTTATATTTCTAATATTAGATGTGCATATTGTTTCAAAGACAGTTAACCCATTTGGTGGTTTAATTGAGATTTGAAAGAAATATTATCATACCATAGCTATATGATTTATGTGTTCACAAAAAACTTGTTGTATTATGAAATATGCTTGTGGCTGCCATTGTGCATGTAGGTCACACCATAAGACATCCAATTCAGCAAAGACTTAACAGCGGTAATATTCTTCAAAATAATACATCTCAATTATTCAAAATCAGCTACAAACATCAAGTAAATGCCTAGTGTAGAATAGAAATAACAGTTTCATGATATATGATGTGTTGTAATTGAGTAAACAATAGATTACAATTGGGTATATTCCTGTTGATGCTGCTTAATTAGAATTCGGCACCAAATAACCTTGACCAATGGAAATCACTGAAGTCTTTGTAAAATCCAACGATTAAGCTGGTCGCATAAAACTATCTTTTACCTAATTATTCACTTGTGTGCCTTGTTTGTGCTGAGCACTTTTCACAAACACATTCTAACTCACATCGTCAACAATCGCTATGCTATACACGTGTATGTGGTTACAAATAATATTCGACCTGTATACCTTTGTTAAATAAATTTAGGTTCCAATTTACTTTGTTCAATAGAACATAAAACATTTAACAAATAAACACAGCTCTCATATATGGTGACACATTTACCTGTCTGTTCTTTTTTCGCGGGCTTAAATGGTAAGTGTTGGCTTTCGACCGCTATTTGTTTTTGTTGTTGATTGACATTTTCTTTATCAACTGAGCATGCTCAGTAAAGCTTGTCATAAAGTTCACGACAGGGTCATCAGAATATAAGGGGCATGACTTGTCTCGAATTGTTGTCTTCCATACAAAAATTCGATAAATCGAAAAAAGAACTTTTTACTCTGATATTTTTATCCTTTGCAAGTTGGCAAAGCAGTAGTTCAATTTCTCGAAAAGAATTACCGGTATTAATTATTTATGTTTCTCAAGTTTCCAAAAAGAAGTTAACTTGAAGAATATAACTACTTTAAATGGACATTGGACCTAATTAAAAGACTTGAAACAATAACGATGTGTGACCAATATATTCCTGAGACTTTATGTACTCTGTAGAGGAGTCAATTAATTTTATTAAACTATATATATAATTTCAAAACATTTATCATTTTAGGTTTGAGGTGCTATAAAAAAAAAAGATATTCCTGATGGACTGCAGTTTCCTTCTGCTTGAATGAGGCAGGTGACAGACAGAAAGTATGTATCAGGGGTTAAATTATTGAATAATAGAAATCAAAGATCTTATTATATTTATAAAACTGTATTAATTAAATATTGATGAAGAGCCGAATCTAATTTAATTGCAAGAAAACTGCAATAGATAATTTCCTTTCCTTAACAGACAATGTCAAATAAAAAAGGCATATTACCAGGACTGGTGAAACATGGGGATTGTTTCAAAATAAAATCTGATTTTACAAAGAGCTCAATGAGAAATAACACAGAAATGGAAAATTTTAGCACTTGAACCAATATAAAAAAATTCTACAATAGAACTTTTGGCAGCAAATGGTGATAAGGGACTATCTCAAAGATACAATTTTGAACTAAAAACTCAATTGATCTCAAATTCAATTTTTAGGTCACCTGAACTATGTTCATGGTGACCATAGTTGCCATAGCCTTTTGTCCGTCGTCCGTCGTGCGACGTGCGTCGTGCGTAAACTTTTCCTTGTGAACACGATAACTTGAGTAAATATTAACCGAGTTTAATGAAACTTTGTATGCAGCCATATATCAATAAGATCTCGGACGAGTTCGACAAAGGGAATTATTGGACAGTAACTTACAGAGTTATTGCCCTTTGTAATAATATTATTATTGGACCTTG
>JAUMGZ010218119.1:0-11610 GCA_032359645.1 Pododesmus macrochisma
TATTCAAATGCCAAATATTTACTTTAATAGGCCTATTTCAACCAGATGGACGTTAAGGCCCAATGGGCCTCTTGTTTGTCTTAAACTGAATGATTGAGTGTTAATTGTATGGATGTTTGTTAAAATGCAACAGTCGTAATTATGGTAGGTTATGAGTGTAAGATTACTGACCGACAGGTTATGAGTGTAAGATTACTGACTGACAAGATTTATATGATACAGTTACATATATGTGCGTGTACGAGTAGGCATTAATTGTACCAGTATGTTGTACAAGTATCAAAATGTCAACTTATGTTGTAAGGTGTAACTTCATATTTTTTCTTTAATATTTAATGAGCTATATACATGTATTCATTTAAATGACACATTACAGAAAAAAAATCTGTTAGATTCTATGGTATGTTTGAAACCAAACATGACCAATAATACACATGCACATACTCCTTGCTGATTGAGGATTCTAAAAGTTTTCATACATACTTTAATATATAATATCCATTGCACGTTAGCACAAGTTGAAACTAAACAAAAGATAATACATATTATTTCCAATCTTAGTTTTTACGGTTCCCATAAATATGTCCCACTATTGGTATAACCTTTCTGATTTTTGCTTTCTTCTAAGTATTGTATGTGTGAATGTTGTACAAGTGATGGCTGTCTACAATGATGTACACTTCTACTGTAGTACAAATGAACTAGTTGTTAATCTGATCAATCCTATTTGAATGTGTCATCCCAAGCTAAAAAGGTTATAAGCATCAATACATTTCACTTGAATAAAAGTTGTATGATAAAACACCAATAGAAATATGAAGTATTTATTTGCGTGTTAAGAAAACAAAGTTGTGTTAATGCCAGGCTTGAAAGATGTACATCTTATCTCTGTATGACTTGTGGATGCTGAGAGAAAATATGAATTTATACAAAATTTATTTAAGAAATTCTAGTTGTTGATTTTGATAAATTGTTAAGATATCTGTTTAATTACTATTCTGTTAATACAATTATTTTTAATCTGCATAAATTTGTGTTGATGCGTGTGGCATTGTAACAGATGAAATAATAAACAAACATCTTCTTGACAATTGTTTATGTTTGCATTTTTTCTTGAGAAATATGCACAATTGGACATAGTAAACAGTTTAGACCCAACTCCAACACAATCTGGTTAAAATACAGATTTCTCATTTATTGTACAGTGATCTGATATAATAAGATGACAACAATCTATTCAGGGATCTCCACAACCTATTTTACTGTGGTGCAGTAAACTTCCTTTGCACCACAGTAAAATCATTTGCACCACAGTTAAAATTCTTCAACCACAATAAAAAATACCCAAGGCCTATATTTTGATTTAAGACTGACTTATTTCTATAATGATAATGTTGAGCCTAAAGTATCACTTAAACCGCAGAAGAATTTTTTATCATTGATTAATAGTTAAACAGCTTCTTTTATTTTAATTTCCCCCTATTCCCCCTAATACCCTCAATTCCCTAATGATATGAGTCCCTATATTGCACCTTGGTACTTTTCCCCACAGTAAAATTTGAAATTATGGAGAACCCTGCACATGACATATTACTTTTCTAATTACATTAGCAACTTTCATGAAGTGTTAAGTTTTTACAGTTATGACTTTATGAAGGGTTTAAGTTTCATATGTACATTTTGTATGGCTAATATTCTTCTTAACATATTCATAATAACGTATGTGAAGTGTATTGATAATGAAAGTAAATGTTTTAAACAGAAGTGGCCCGAGTACCACCAGTGATGGACAGCAGATATGTGAAGTGTGTGAAAAAAGTGGATAAACAGGAGGAGGAACATGTAGAGTCTGACGCCACTGAAGAGGACGGGAATCTCGCAGAACATGATGAGGAAGTGGGAGAGGAAGAACAGGCTAGTCCACTATCAGAGGATAAGGAGGAGGACAGGGAAGAGGAGGAGGAAGGCAATGAGAATGTGGAGGAGATAGAGGAAGAAAATAATGAGGTTGAGGAGGCTGTAGAGGAAGAGGAAGTGGCAGAGGAAGATGAGGTGGTTGATGAGGAAGAAGCAGTTGTTGAAGATAATGTAAGACAAGATCCTGAAATACAACAACTGTTAGAACAAGAAAACACAGAACTGGACCTGGAGCCTGAAAAAGATATTCAGAAAACAGTAGTAGTAAAAAGAGTGATAAAAGAGAAGTAAGTTATAGAAAACAATTAATGAATTAATGTGGGCTAAAGTATTAAAACAAGCAAGATTAAGGATTATTTTCATAGAATTAACACAAAATCTTTTCTTTGACGATGACAAATGGTTCCAATTTAGAGGTATGCTTAAGTCAAGCTTTGCTGTTCCTGTCAGCTCTTGTTGAATGTTATCTTGAGTTTCATGGTTTTTAGTCCATCTGGACCAAAGGTCCAAGGGTGACTTTTCTCATACAAATCCAGTCAGTCGTCCCTCTGTTGTTAACTTTTACATTTTTCGACTTCTTCTCCTAAACTACTGGACCAATTTCATCCAAACTTGATAGGAATTATCAATAGGGGGAGGGGATTCAGATTTGTTTAAAGAAGGGGCTCGGCCCCCATGGGGCACCACTAGGGAGCCAAAAGTGGGAAATTTGACAAAATTTCAAAAATCTTATAAACTAGAAGGCCTAGAGCTTAAAATGTTTTGGGATGACCCTTGGGTCAAAAATAGATTATGCGTTTTGGGGTCAAAGTTCAACACTATAGCAAATATGTTAATTTTTCACATTTTCTACTTCATGTCCAAAACTACTGGAACATTTTCATAAAAAATTGGTAGAAGGCATCCTAGGGGAAGGGTGTTCATATTTCTTCAAATAATGGGGCTCGGCTCCCCAGGGGGCACCACTAGAGGGGCTAAAAAGGTGGAAGATTGGTTTCAGCTCAATATCTCTAATTTAATTGGTTGGATTCAAGCCAAACTTGGTTTGTTTACTCTCTGTATGAAAACAATTGAATCGGATTAATGTTTGGAATAGTAAAGTCAAAGGTCCAGATCACTTAACTAAAAAAATTGAGATATGTACTATAGCTCATTTTCACATGATCTTGTTAGTTTCAATCGTACAATTCAACCAAATTTATTATGTTCCTTACTGAAAAGGAAGAATCTTTTGCATTATAGTTGTGTATGGTTAAGGTCAAGGTCACTGATATTAGTACTATAAATGAAAATATGTACTTCAACTTTTTCCACATAATATTTTAAGTAGATTGGTTCTATAAGAAAACCATTGAGGGTCAATATATCCATAAATTGACTTACACTCTTTCCATACTCATATTTTATATCTTCCGGGAAGTTTGTGGGTTGGGTTGGGTAGTCGATAAGCTGCTCATGATGACAAGCTCTCATTTGAAATGTCTAATATTTACTTCTTAAGCAAACATTTATGAAGCATACTTTTCTTTTAAAGAAAACAGCCACCAGCAAAAGTTATTAATCCAAAATTCATTGTTACATTGGATGGTGTTGACCATGCAAAGTATGAGGGAGCAGCAAGGATACAAGTTAACGAAGAGGAGAATATGGAAGAACAAGAAGTGGACATTGAGGAAGATATGGAAGAGGAAAAGGAGGAGGAGGAGGAGATGGAGGTACAGAATGAAATAAAACATTTCAAGAAAGTAACTATTCAGAGAAACTTGTCTACAACGAAACATCCTATTACATACAATATAAATCCAGCAGATATACAGCCTATTTCTATAAATCTTCAAGATACAGATGATGGTAAGTGTACATCTAATATTTCAATGTAGCCACAACTTTTGCATGACATTTGTATTATCTGCAGATTTGTTCATTTATCTGTACATCTATTCATAATATTTCCAACTTGCCTTTATAACAAGAGCATTATTACTCAGTGAAACAATGTACGATCATTTTTTTATGCTTGCACCATAGAATATGATTTCCTTGTCCATTGGTCTTTAAGTTCATGTGTCCTGAAATTGAACAAGGTTAAATACAAAATAATATGGTCGAAATCTCTAAAAAGTGTTCCTAAGATCTGAATATACCTGAATCCACTCAACAGGCTTAATTAGCATGTATTATTTGACCTAAATCTGATGTTATCCTCTAAGTAAGTCACCATTATGTTCTACTTAGATATACATGTAAGTGTATCTTATATATTCTGCTCTCCGTGTGTTCTTAATTTGAGTGGCATATTTAACTGTTAATTGTTACAACCATTTGAAGCTCTTCACTTCATGCAATAAAAATTGAATGTTCTTTTTTTTACTCAATGAATTATATATAATTATGATTTATTATTATATATCAATATAAGCCATGTGAAAAGAGTTGTCTTTTGTAATATATTTTTTTTTTATTTTCTTAAATCACAGTCACTTGATTGATGTTTAAGTCAATACATGATTAAAGTCAAATTTCAAAAAGTATTGTAAAAGTGCCATTATCATGCAAACAATTTTACACAATGATATATTCAGCTTGATGTGCATCTTTTCCAATACTTGTTGTTTATGGATGCAAATATTTTTTGTGTAGAAGAGGAAGAAACAACACCAGAAACTCCATTAAAGATGGCAAAGATGTCAGAGAGATGTAAATTCTGGCCTGCTTGTGTCAATGGAAACTCTTGTCAATATCACCACCCAACAATGTCATGCAAGTATGTAGCAACCAGTAGTATTGTTAATATCATCACCCAACATGTCTTTTCTAAAACTATTGAACACATTTTGTAGGCAGCATTCTTGTGGTCAAGGGATACACATATGATAAATGATGGTGTGCGAAACCAAGGGGGCGCCACTAGGAAGACCCATTTGACAAATTTCAAAATTTTCTGATTGTTCACAAGAAGACTAAGAGCTAATTGCTTAGACATATGCAAAATCCATGAAATATGAAACCAAAATTTTGTTTCATGCATAACCCAGAGGTAAAATATAGGTTACACATTTTGGGGTCAAAGGTCAACCTTAAACATTTTCAGCTTCTCTAAATTTTACTGGGCCAATTTGAACTCAATTTGACGGAATTTACCATTGTTGTTGGAAAGGGAATCAGATTTGTTTGAATAATGAGGTTCAACCACCAAGAAAAAATTTTGTTAAAACTTATATAACAGTGATGTTAAAACTTATATAACAGTGATTTTTCTTCATATTTTTAAAAATGCATGCCCCTTTTAAATTTGGAAAATTTGAATACATGTTTATATAAAATTAATCAAAAAGCAAAATATATTCTTTTTTTAAAGCTCCTTTGTTGCAAATAGCTTAATCATATTACAACGTAGGGGTAATACAACATTAGGGGGACAGTGTATTTATAAATAAGGCTGTTTTTTTCATACTTAAAAAAATCACTGTATAATATTTTCATAGAACGGTAAATCCAGATGCTTAAATCTTACAGTTTGCATATGAGGATATAATTTAAAGATAAGTTTTATGTATTGAGGTCAATATTTTTGAATTTTCACCCACTGGATGAACTTAAATGAAACAGCAGACTGTAAGGATTAAAATATGTTCATTTGGTGGGTCCTGGCTGTTGGTGTGTCCCTAGGGTGCCAAAACAGAGAGATTATCTACAATTCCTTAAAGGGATGACAGTAGCAAATCACTCACTAAATAATTCATTATAACGTATCGCTCAGATATAGGGACAGTGTGTTTGGAAAAAAGATATGAGCATCCAATCACCACTACGTACCGTGATAAAAAAAGGACAAAACAAGCTAGTCGCAAGCATAAATAAAGAAATTTGGAAAAATACTATACTAAAATATAGAAAACCATAAACAAATATGATTTTTTCAAACCAGAGATGAATAAACTTTGTTTTTAAATTTTTATTGTTTCATAATGGACCAATCGAAGAAGACCCAGGATTCTAACCATTCCTCAAAAGACCCAACACACTAGGCTCCGCCACACCTGTCAACTTGATTTGCTCTTGTCACACTTATAGGCCTGTCCCCGAAATAAAAAAGTTGAATTAACATTTGAGTGAAATAGCAGATGAGGTTAATGCTATGGCAACCAGATGGACATTAATGGCCTCTAGTTGTTTATTGATATTATTCACAAGGAAAATAAATGTTTAGTTTCCATAACATCAACAATTTCAAATAGCTTTACTCCATACTTTTAACTCTCCGAATATTACATTAAATAGGAAATATATTTACGATAAAAATAGTTAATTTAATCGTTGCATTGGAATTCATTCAGTGGTTATCAGTAATTACTTTAATATGTACAAGTACTTGTATGACTTAATGACTTACTGTAAGGCAAAGGATTACCTTCTATTTTTGTACATAAGTATTTGTTATTATTTCTGCAGAATGTTTCCTTATTGTAAGTTTGGAGAGAAGTGTCTATATATTCATCCTAACTGTAAATACGATGCTGTGTGTACACGTAAAGACTGTCCATTTACCCATGCCAGCAGAAGAGGTAATCTCTCAACCGTCATACAGAAAAGTAAGTCTTAATTATGGATATAAGTTTCCCTTTTAACTGCTGTAAACGTACTTATATTAGCGCAATCATATTGTAGGGCTACAGCCTATGCAAAACATACTTGTGCAATCAAAAATTAGTGCAATGTAGGCCAAATTAATGTTTTATATTTAGATGTTAGATTTTAGTGCTGTACATAAATTAGCACTTTAATGTCAATAAAATAAGATTACCACTAGAATTTGTATGTTTATAGTATTTGTCATATACACATTCATTTGAAGAATTTTATGTACTTGTTATAGATGATTAAAAATGACTATTGAATCAGGATTGAAACTGTAAGGTTGATGTCACAAGTAAAATGACAAAATCAAAAGCTAAATTAGAGAATCATTTATGCAAATATATGCAAACAATGTCATAATTGTGAAAGGATATAACAAGTGTAATTTTGGGTCAATGTCAGTTGTCTTTCAAAAGTGATTATTATGTCTATAACAAGGATATGCACAATATATGGCATTCTTTATCATATATAAGGGCTAAATAGAACACCATCTTTATATTTTAAAAAAAAACCTGTTTACATGGGTGTGTAAGTTTAAATGTTGTTAAATTCATATAACTTTTAATTGTTTGAATGTTATTGACAGTTGTACCTGTACCTATGCCAGCAGCCACGATACAGCCACATCTACCATATAGTCAATCCTCTACTGTGTGTAGGTTTTTCCCAAACTGTACCAATGTTTCATGTCCCTTTAAGCATCCTAAAGTAAGTATATACACAGTAAAATTAAAAATCAAGTGTTTTTGAATTCATATATGTATCAATTATCTGTTAGTTTGTTGATAAAATGTTGTATTTCATGATATATTATGTTAGGTTTTTGTTCAGACATCATTTACCAATATTTTCATTAATTAATTAATTCCTTTAGTGTGATTTAATAATGATGTTACTTCAAAGTGTTAATTTGTCTTCAATTGTTTAAATATTATATTTAACAGCCTTGTAGATTTGGAATGCAGTGTATGAAGAAAGGAATGTGTCCATTTTCACATCCAGCTCTTCCATCACATGATAAAATGAAGTGGACTGCATCTAGTCAGACTAAACAATCATCACATCCCTCAACACAGCCTACATCTAAACACATCAGGTGAGTAACTGTTTATAGATCATCACAACACAGTCTACATCTAAACATATCAGGTGAGTAACTGTCTATAGATCATCACAACACCGTCTACATCTAAACATATCAGGTGAGTCACTGTCTATAGATCATCACAACACAGTCTACATCTAAACATATCAGGTGAGTCACTGTCTATAGATCATCACAACACAGTCTACATCTAAACACATCAGGTGAGTCACTGTCTATAGATCTTCACAACACAGTCTACATCTAAACACATCAGGTGAGTAACTGTCTATAGATCTTCACAACACCGTGTACATCTAAACACGTCAGGTGAGTCACTGTCTATAGATCTTCACATTAGAGTCTACAACTAAACACATTGGATGAGTCACTGTCTATAGATCATCCAAACATAGTATACATCTAAACACATTAGGTGGGTCCCTGTCTATAGATCTTCAAATAAGAGTCTACAACTAAACATATTGGATGAGTCACTGTCTAAAGATCTTTATAGTGGAGTCTACATCTAAACATATAAGGTGAGTAACTGTCTATAGATCTTCACATTAGAGTCTACATCTAAACATATCAGGTGAGTCCCTGTCTATAGATCTTCACATTAGGGACTACCTCTAAACACTTCATGTGAGTCACTGTCTATAGATCTTCACAATAGAGTCTACATCTAAACACATAAGGTGAGTAACTGTCTATAGATCTTCACAACATAGTCTACATCTAAACACATAAGGTGAGTCACTGTCTATAGATCATCACAACACAGTCAACATCTAAACGTTATTTTAAAAGCTTCTCCAAGTTTTAAAAATGCTTGCATATTTAGTACACTGGAGCATGGAGAAACACATGTGTTCAAGGCATAATTTGTAGTCATAAACTTATTACATGTTTGAGGGATCAAAGTATAACACTTACTGGTATGTAAACTTTTAACATTTTCCACTCCTTCTCATGCAAACTTTGTAGGAAATATTCTTAGGAAAGGGAATTTAGATTTTTCCTCCAAGGGGCATCATATTGGGGAGCCACATGGGGGTTATTTGACAAATTTAAAAATATTTTTCTTGCTTTATGTACATATTTATGTTGCTGTTGCATTGAGAACCAAGTTTATTCAAATCATGACCCAGTGGTCAATTATAGATACCCTCTTTAAGTCAATTAAATTCAACTCTTTAGCACATTTTAAGTTTTTCACTTTTACATGAAGAAACTTGAGGCATCCTTTGCAGAAAGGTATAGAGATTTCTCAGACCCCCAGAGAGCTGCTTGGAGTTAAAGGGACAACATTTAAAAAGAAAGTATAATATTAAAATAATTAAATATTAAATATATGAAAAATATATGAAATGTGGATTTATAGTGCTATTCCAACCAGATGGAAGTTAGGACCCTATTGGCCCCTTGTTAAAACAACAGTATTGGAATAAATTTGCTAATTTTATATATTTTTTTTTTTTTCAGCGATCGTAAATTTGATATATCAGGTCCAACCAAAAAAGTTCCTACACAAGTTAAATAACAACAAGACAATATTATTTAAAATTAATACTTTAATTAAAAGAAATGGTGTGATTTGAATGACAGGTCAGTGTTAATATGAAATGTAGACTGAATGAGACCAGAAATGAACTAGTCCGAGTTATATGACATTCCTATGTCAAAGTGTGTCTTGTTAAGGTCAGGACTTATTATAGACCACACATCTTTTAACACTGGTAATATATGTGTTTAATGGTATGGAAGGTGATGCCAGTAGAAGAACAGTATGACCGAGGTGGAGAGCAATGCTATCACATTTGTACTTTTGAAAATGCCTACAGCAGTGTGAGAAGATTGGAAAATCAGACAGTGCATGTACTTATTAGTGAATTGACAGATTAAGTAATTAAAGTTACTTAATACGAAAACACGAGATCTTGATAGTGATTTTGAAATATGGAGTAATGCTGATTACTTAATAAGGCAATGCCAGTTTTTGTTAGTGATATTGAAAGCTTGGGTAAATTCTTAAAACCATAAATTGGGCCACACCCATGGTTCAAAGTTGATCATGACTTCCAAACTTCTTTTGAATACCACATACCAGAGATTTGTAGCCCTTTTTGGTCAATGTTATTAATGTTTCTTCAAATCATGACACTAGGACCTTAAATGGAGCCAATACAGCCCAATGGTCAAGTTAAATTAACAGTATGATCAGGTTCTTATTTTATATATTAGTGCTAGAGCTTGCAATTTTCATGTAAAGTATCCATTGCACACAGAAATTTAATTAGGCTCAAATCATGACATACAAATCAAAGTTACTGTCCTGTTATTTTCTTTGTTCCAAATCCCTGAAACCTTTCATTTCTGAATATTTGAATTTGTAAAAGGTAAAGTCAAACTAGGGAATATTTTTATATTATACAAAATTAAGAATTTTTATCTTAATGACTGTATTTACATTATTACTTCCTATCTGATTGAGTCGTGATGTGCCTGTATTAAGTGGTACCATTTACTTTGTAACTGGTTAGAGAAATTGTCTCTCATGAACAAAATATAAAGATGAAATAACATCTTATGTGATTAATTAAATGTCATCTGAGTTTGTATATCTGATAAAAAGTTAGTTTAACTTGACTCTTTTTAAACTCTTATCTTTATGTTATTGACTGTATTATTATATTTGTCTATTCACAAGTATGCTTAGTTAATATAATACTGATTTCCTTGTCTTGTAAGTTTATTCACACTCACATGAAGCTGATTCTCTTTAAGCTAACATAGTGTTTAAAACATTGTCTCCTTTTCACATACCAACTTCATCTGTAATGGCAGAAAGGACAGAAAAATGTAACCTCCAGTATGTGTTGTCCTACAGAAACGTGTTGAAGTATTCTTGTACCTTACCAGTATATGCTGCTGCATTTTAAATGTATTGTTTTTAATTTAAGTGTGAGTAGAGAAATATCAGTTGGATATTCCAATATTATCAAGAAAAGACTAAAATTCTACTTGTTACTCTTCTGTGAATAAATACATTGCAGTACACAGTAAATGAATTGTTGTTGTTGTTATTAAACTATGACACTGGTTGATTGTTTTGCACTGCCAATTATTAAGACAAACACCTCATAGAAAATTGCAGTTTGTCAGTTTTTTATACGCCCATGAAAAGTGGAGTGTTTTATGTTATCACTCTGTTCATCTGTCTGTCGGTCTGTGGACATTTTCTTGTGAACACAACTTATCCTACAGTTTTTGACCAAATCTATTAAGATTTGGCGTGAGTGATGGGAATCATATGATGATGTGCATATCCTAAAATGGGGATGCTGAATCAATGTTGAAGAGAGTTGTGGCCCTTTTTGACCTAAATATATCCTCCAGCCAATGTTTATCTTTTGACTGCAACTTGTCTTACAGTTTTCAACACAATCTTTTAAAATTTGGTGTGTGTGATGGAAATCTTATGAAGATGTGCATATCGTAAAATAGGCATGATATGTTTATTACAACGAGAGTTGTTTCCCTTTCTTTGAATTAGATTTTTCTATCAGCCAATTTTAATCTTTTGACCGTAACTCGTCCCACAGTTTTCAACCCAATCTTTTGAGATTTGTTGTGTGTGTGATGGGGATCATACGAAAATGCACATAACGTAAAATGGGGATGTTAGGTCTATTTTAAGGAGAGTTATTGCCCTTTTTTACTTAGATTTCCCACCAGCCAATATTAACCTTTTGACTGCAACTAGTCCTACAATTATTGATTGAATCTTTTGAGATTTGGTGTACGAGATAAGCACATCCTCAATGTTTCATCAATTTTAGCAAGATCTTTGGCACTTTGTGACTTCAATTTTTAGTCCATCTGGACAGACAGACCAGCGGCGGTGGCCGTGAGGGCTAACGTGTTCGCCTCGCAGCTGGTACACTGGTGAGGAATCCGGTTCG
>JAUMGZ010218141.1:0-11610 GCA_032359645.1 Pododesmus macrochisma
TCTCCATAAAAATGGGGTTGTAAAAATGCCTAGTTACATACTGGAAAATACTGAGTTGACCATATTTCAAAAGAATCTCCGGATATCTTCTAAACAACTTGCCTAATGTTTTACGTGGTTTATGATATCGATATCCCCGTGAAATAAGATTGATGGTAAGGTGAATATTACGGGAATGAAATTCATTGACATCTGACTAAGCTCGGGCACAACGAAGAAATACAAATGGCGTATATTTGAAGTCGTGGAATATCTCCATCAAGCCATGGGAAATTTACAATTAGAAATCTAAAATCATCTTTTGTTGTAGATATTAGTATGAGCCTTTTCATTAACAATTTTAATGTCCAAGTCTATAAATGGCGAAAAGTATCATATTGGGTAGCCTTGATGAGACTTAGTTCCTTGGGATATATAAGTTTGGTACATTTTGAAAAAATCCTAACTTCTGTAACGTATGTACAAACACGATTTCGAAACATAAGTGTTAATTAATGAAAGCTAATAGTAAATCACACTGTTCATCTCCTTGAACATACCCTCTACATATCTAGATACACATCTAATGAGTTGTCTATGATCATTATCTGAAATAAACTCATTTTTATATCCGAGGAGTGATAGTGCAAGTTCATCGTCATCTTGATTTGTCAGTTTAACATATGACATGACATAGCGTTCGCTACATTGTCCATCAATACATCTATGCTTTTGTAAAGTTTAGAACACTGGATCAAAATATGGGTTGTCATATGTTGTACTACTTTTAAACATAGGCAGCACACTACATTTTCTGAACTATTAAGTATATATATGATTATGAAGCTATAGTTATGAACATAAGGCATAACCACTAAATTACTATCAATTAATAGATTAGTCTTTTTTTTCTCTGTTATTGTCTTTTACGAATATCTATTTCAATCGAAGGAATAGTTCTACAGCTTATTATGTATATTGGACATTATCATCAAATTACCAACGTGTTCATTTTATTGTCGTTTGCGAACAACCACTTCAACCAAAGGTAAGATTGTTCCATCATAGTGGTGCTCTAAACTGTATTCCCACATTATTTGGAAGTAGGTATCGGCTAGCTTTTGTCTTTCTTCTTGTGTTCTAGTAATAGACAGCCCATTGTAAATTACATGATAAAACCAAGGCTTTATACCAGCTACTACTCGATCTGCGTGTGCCTTCTTTGTTTCGTCATCTTCAAACATGAAAAGAACAAATCCCAGTAAGTCAAGAGAAGTTG
Organism: Pododesmus macrochisma; assembly: GCA_032359645.1. Lineage (NCBI taxonomy): Eukaryota > Metazoa > Mollusca > Bivalvia > Pectinida > Anomiidae > Pododesmus > Pododesmus macrochisma. Next base: position 1,259 of record JAUMGZ010218141.1, read on the forward strand.
CGGGCACATCTATCTCATATTACAAATAACACTCAGGGAAACTGTAATATTGCAGGATGTTGTAGACGATTGAAAAGTAGTATGGTTATACCTACATTTATTTTGTATATCAGTCTAGATTGTGGTACATTATTGGTAGAAGGGAGTGACTATATCTATATTTACTCTGTCTAATTGGGTTTTACGTACCTCCCAACTCATGCAGGTCTTAGTTATATGTAGATGTTGTCTGCCCTGAGATTATATTTTAATACGGTTATGTTTTCGTACTTTATATTGACAACTTGATTCTATTCGTACCTCGATAAAAATGAAAAGACATCATATATTAAAACAAGTCTTATGTTTGTGTATTTAGAATTAAATTACATATAAGGAATGGACTGCCGTTTCCCCTAGTCCATCGCGAATTATAACTGTGTTAAGTGTTTGATCCTTTTACACTTCGATAAACTGATGATGTAGATATTGGACAAAGAAGTGTGACTAAATCTACTCTTCTCTTGTATATCGAATGCGGGATGATGTAGATATTGGACAAAGAAGTGTCACTAAATCTACCCTACTCTTGTTTATCAAATGCGGGATGATGTAGATAATGGACAAAGAAGTGTCACTAAATCTACCCTACTCTTGTTTATCAACCTTGGGATGATGTAGATAATGGACAAAGAAGTGTGACTAAATTTTACCTACTCTTGTATATCAACTGTGGAATAATGTAGATATTGGACAAAGAAGTTTGACTTAATCTATTCTACTCTTGTATAACAACTGTGGGATGATGTAGATATTGGACAAAGAAGTGTGACTAAATCTATCCTACTCTTGTATATCAACTGTTGGATGATGTAGATAATGGACAAAGAAGTGTGACTAAATATACCCTACTCTTGTATATCAAATGCGGGATGATGTAGATAATGGACAAAGAAGTGTGACTAAATTTAACCTACTCTTGTAAATCAACTGTGGGATGATGTAGATATTGGACAAAGAAGTGTGTCTAAATTCACCCTACTCTTGTATATCAAATGCGGGATGATGTAGATATTGGACAAAGAAGTGTGACTAAATTTATCCTACTCTTGTATATCAACTGTAGAATGATGTAGATAAGGGACAAAGAAGTGTGACTAAATCTATTTTACTCTTGTATAACAACCTTGGGATGATGTAGATATTGGACAAAGAAGTGTGACTAAATCTACCCTACTCTTGTATATCAAATGCAGGATGATGTAGATATTGGACAAAAAAGTGTGACTAAATTTACTCTACTCTTGTACATCAACTGTGGGATGATGTAGATATTGGACAAAGAAGTGTGACTAAATCTATTCTACTCTTGTATAACAACTGTGGGATGATGTAGATATTGAACAAAGAAGTGTGACTAAATCTATCCTACTCTTGTATATCAACTTGGGGATGATGTAGATATTGGACAAAGAAGTGCGACTAAATCTATCCTACTCTTGTATATCAACTGGGGGATGATGTAGATATTGGAATAAGAAGTGAGACTAAATCTACCCATTCTCTTGTTTATCAACTGTGGGATGATGCAGATATTTGACAAAGAAGTGTGACTAAATATACCTTACACTTGTATATCAACTGCGGGATGATGTAGATATTGGACAAAGAAGTGTGACTAAATCTATCCTACTCTTGTATATCAACTGCGGGATGATGTAGATATTGAACAAAGAAGTGAGACTAAATCTATCCTACTCTTGTATATCAACTGCGGGATGATGTAGATATTGAACAAAGAAGTGAGACTAAATCTACCCTACTCTTGTATATCAACTGTGGGATGATGTAGATATTGGACAAAGAAGTGTGACTAAATCTATCCTACTCTTGTATATCAACCTTGGGATGATGTAGATATTGGACAAAGAAGTGTGACTAAATCTATCCTACTCTTGTTTATCAAATGCGGGATGATGTAGATATTGGTCAAAGAAGTGTGACCAAATCTACCTTAATGCTGTAAATCAAATGTAGGATGTTAAAGATTGTTAACGGAGAGTGTGATTTAGTTTTTCTATTACTTTGTATATCAAATGAAGCTATCATGATGTAGATAGTGGACAAATAAGTGCAACTATATATACCTTTATCTTGTACGTCAAATGTTGGATGTTGTAGACGGTTTACAAAAGATCGCACAGACACAAGCTCTAACCCCAACTTTACAAGAGCTTCATCCTTGTTGTCAAAAGGATAGCTATGATCCTGTTCCGTTCTGTATAAATCCACATCAAAGTTTGTGTTTAAATACTCCTCCTAAAATATAACTATTTTAGTAGTATATTTTTTGAAGCGTTGTTCACGAAATTAAAGATGGAAAGCTTCTACTGTACATGTTGCGGAGAGGAAACAAGTTATTATTTTGAAACATACATTGTTTACAATTACAATTGGTCTATATATAGTAGTTATATCATGGGCGACAGCGTAATATTAATACATGTTCCAAACAAATTGATTATGTTGCATGTTTGCACGGCCGGGCTGTGCCATTACCATTCAATAAGCGTGGTTGAATGGATTCATTTTATAATTATAAATATATATTTAAACAACATTATAGCGTTTCCTATACGTTTATTGTGATTACCGTTATAGTCATATATATCTGCACATTTTAATTGACATGAATTCATTACTCATATGCAAATTTGAGTTAATGCTATTTCTGTACCTAACAGTATGTATATTTTAACTACTTTTATGTCCTGATCTACGGTTCTATTGAAATTACCTAAATGTACATTTTTATTAATGTTAAGTACTCATCTATATGTAAATTATAATTCACCTTGCGTCCATATCTATTTAAAATAACGTTGTATCTTTACTAACATGCGTATTCTAATTGCCGTAACATATTTATCCATATCACATTGCAATAACCTTACATATATGTATACAATTTTGTATCTTCAGTTCCTTACATTTATAAACGGTGTATCCTTATCTATGCATATTATTTAGAAATATATGTATATTTCAAAAACTGTCATATTCTTTTTATATGTGAATATCAATCATTCACAACCTTTTACTCTTACCTATATGAATAATTTAAACAACTTTGTATGCTTAACTGTATGCATAGTGTAATACATGTCATATACTATAGAATTGAGCCTTATCTTTCTGTAGGTTCTGATTAATGTTATATCCTTACCTATATGAATATTTTAAACAACGTTGTATTCTTAACTATATGCATAGTGTAATACATGTCATATACTATAGGTTTTAGTTTCATCTTCTTGGATTCTTAGCCTTAGATTCTAATTAATGTTATACTAACCTATAAGGATATTTTAAAGATTGATAAAACATTACCTACTAGTATATATATAATAATAATAACCATCTTTACCAACATGTATATTTTAATTAACGTTATATATTGTGACATTTATGTACATTTTCATACATATTAGTCTTAGCATTATATCCTTACTTGATATACTTTTCGAGTATTAATTTTTATTGATTAACTTTGATTACGTAATTGACTTACATGTGTTATCAAACCGCCCTGCAGCATGGAATGCAATAGTTTAGCAAGAGTATCCATTCCACCATGCATTGTAGTTAGCACGTGTCCGAGCTTGTCTATGCCAACACTCGTTACCACCAAATAGCCACCTTGAATAATGCACCCAGAGAACGAAGAACGTATTAATATAATAACGATAAACAACAAAAGGCTAGGACAATTAATACCCTTAACAAGCGTTCATTGTTAACTGTTATGTCTTACTGGAAACATAGCGCGGCGGGTGACACACGTGTAGAACGAACGTTTACTGAAACGCGTGCCGGCTTCTAGTTTTTGAATTGAAGTTCGTGAGTTTTCCTTTTTAAGGTTAAAATTGTATTTTAGGTATCTTTTCTGTGTGCGTTCCACATTTTCCTTTTATTTGCCCATGTCTAACGGACTAACGACTTCTGACTATTTTCGTTGTTTTTCGTATTTTCTAATTTAGCAGGACCTGCAATCTTGAAAGACCTTCATATGGTTGTCTACTCTTGTAGATAATATATCCATTCAACTTGCACAAAATTTGACAACGCAAGGATAATCTAAAGTTACTGAAACATGATTTATTTTTAAAGATATGATAATCATTAACATATTATGCAAAATCTTAAACAAAAATGGTCCGACAATGAATATAACATTTAACGGAAATCTCTATGTGAGAAAAATTCGTCTACGATTCCAGACCTAGCCACAAATCAACCATTATCAGTAAACGCTCAAGAGAAAATGAATTTAATGTACAAAACAGTAAGAGTGGAATCAACAGAACAAGAGATATTAACAACAACAAAATAACTGCATCAAACAACTAAGCACCAGAATGTAAGGAATTAAATTGACATCGCAACAATCTAGTTATCCATGCGTTCAAACTTAGGACGGTTACCCAATTCGAAACAAGGCGGTGTGGTAAATTCGGTTAATAAAGTCTCAACATTCTCAACATTCTCACTTCCCGCATGAGACTAGAAGTCTCAAGTATAAACATACATTTAAAAATTTAGGAAATACACTTCATGGCGCTGTAAATAATCCCAACAACTTACCACCCTCATCAATTATTCATGAAAATCTAAACGAGAAAAACGTATAACCATATTTACAAAAGGCAATTTGTATTTATTTGTATACAAGTTTTCAAATCCGCTTTTGCCCAACTGTTTCTGCTTTGTTTAAATTTCAACATAACTGAAAGAATGTATTTGTGTAAAGAACATGTATTAACAGATAAATATGTTTTTTTTTCTTAACCACAACTTATTTTTAAATAAAATGATATTTCAGCATATGTTTTGATGTTTATTTCTCAAACAAGACTTCAATATATATATAACACAAATTTGTGAACCAAAACGGGCCCGCAATGATATTCTAAACCAACCAAATTAAGGTAGAAACCATGATATGTGTGTGTTCTTTGTGAAAAAACTGATAGATAAGCGACGGAAACCAGCTTATCAATATCATTTATACTACCTGGAATTAATTCTTTTCCGCGAACTTCTAAAAATTGCTTCCAATCCTTCTTTGACTGCTCTTTTATAAGCAGCTTTTCTTTATCGTTACCGTCCGAGGATATAACGCCTTGCTCTATCCTACATGGCCTACATAAAACAACAAAAACTATTCATGTTGAAAGTGTGAACGCAATATGGAGGGCAAGGGGGCCCACCAATCGAACGTCAAATCAATATTGTTTAAATGTATATAAATGAATCAAAATACTGCACTTTTTAAGTAAGTAAATCGAAAAACCAAGACGATATGCTAGGCCGTAAGTCCATGGACATTGGCAAACAATAAGAAAACTTTGGACGCACACATAAAAACGAACCAAATATACATTTATTAATAAAACTATAAAACAAGGAGAAAAGGGATCACCAGAACACGAGATATTGACTAACAAACAAGAGCCACATCAAAAAGTCATCACTCAGAATGTACTGCAAAATGAGGTAGGTATTTTCAAATTACTTCAAACCAACAAAATCAAATGAATGAACATTCCAAGTCTATATGGGTTGAAAACAAATATGTAGCCAGCACTTTTTAAAGGGGTTGAAATTAGGTCAAGGTCACAGATACCGACCTATATACAAACATAAACATATAAATCGCTCAGTCATTTACATGTAATTAGGTCATAGTCACATGATGCACAGGTCAAACTGATCACCAGTAATGAATATCCGCCCATGGTTCTTTAATTTTGTTTAAGTTAAGAATGATAAGGTGTATGCGTAGTTAATCATATACAGGTTATGATGAATATAACTTCAATAAGGGAAGTCTACTCCTGTGCTTGACACCTTATTTTGGAAGGGTTTTGAGAGCCTCAACGACCTAGAAAGCTATGTTAATCAGAGTTAATATTACAAGAAGGGGCGCCGATTCCGAAAAGATTAAGGGTAGAGTCTAGCCAACTATCGTTACGTTCTTTAATGCAGACGCTAAACTTGGTGTACACAGGGATGTCTGATCCCCGGTTATGATAACGTTCGTGATGTCGTTGCATTGCCCCGTGTCTGTTCTATCTATTTTGCCTAACTTTCCCTTTCCTGCTCCTACCCCTCTATCTATTTTATCACTTGTTTTTGTACTCCAGCGATTACTTGATGCGATTTACTGAAATATTATGGTTAAAAAAAACTTGCACACTGAAACGAGTTGTCTATAAATATAATGTTTTCAAGAAAGAAAAAACTATTTTCTATGTGCAAAGGTCTCGTCTAACATTCCTGGCAAAGCTACAAATCAACTGTCACTAATAAAATTGAATTCAGAATTAACAAGAATACCCAGAACGGCAAAGGGGAACTTAGGGGAACTTGGTGTTTCGAACAACCACTACACCACAACAATTGTCAGAACAAAATATATTGACAAATCAACAACAACCACATAAAACAATTGAGTGCAAGAATGAAAATATAAGTAAAATCAGCAGAACGAAAGACAGTGACTAACAAACAACAGCTGCCCAAGCAAATCAGTACCAGAATAAAAATGCAAGTAGAATTATAAAAACAAAAGGTAATGACAAACCAAAAACTGCCACCTCGAACAATTCAGTATCAGGATTCACCAAATGTAAGTGGGATCATCAGAACGAAAGACATTTACAAACAATGAATAACCGCCAAAACAATTCAACACCTGATTGAAATGAAACAGAAATGGTGTCACAATAGTCCTCAAATCTAAAGCATAAGTCAAACTGAAGTATGTATTCCACTTTTTGCGTCCATTTCCACTTTACCATCTTCTATGGTAATTAATATTATCATGACCCAAAACAATTAACAAACTACAATACGATGCTTTGTTTGAATTTTAATTGGTGACTACGTTGATCACATGTATGATTTTACATGTGTATTATATTGTGTTTTGTCTCTTAATTACATCTGATCATCATGACACTTCTCCACAGGTTGTAATAGCTTTTTCCTAACATATAATACCATATATTGTACTGAACATGGTTTTGCTGCCCCGACGTGTACTTTCCATTTAAATTGGCCTGATGACATATCCCATACCACCATCCTCCATAGCCATGAATAGATGCCGCACAGTTCCCCTTGTAACTGTCGTTATCTCGGTCCTTTGTTGAGAAAGGCCTCCCATTATGATAGGACATGCCATCGTCTGTAAACAAAAAAAGGTGATAATTGTATGTAGACTGTTCTAGATGCAATGATATAAATATGTAAATATTCCACACAAGTTATAATCACCAAATATGCAATCACTGAAATAAGTGAAACAATTTGTATTTTCAATTTTTTTTTCGAACGAGACAACATTGGAACTCTGAATCCATCTTACATTATTAAATACACATTATTAAACGTCAACTTACGAGAGACATTGCCTTTAGTCATGCCGCTAATAGTCAGTTTGTATTTTCCACGTTCATTGCTGATTTTGAAGGCTCCGTACTTTGCATATCCCACTGTATTCTTTGAATCTTTCATATCAATTCTAAGATGGCATGTGCCGTTGCTTGTCAGCTTGTGAATGTTGTCATTGCCTACGTAATGTATAAAATTGCATTGCTTTAAATGGCCATTGTTTATAGTTTTTTTTTTATTTGTCTGACATGTATGATATCTAATAAAAGTATTTTTCTTTTAATTGCAGCTTAATAAAGGTACTATTTTTGACTATTAACTTATTTACTACAAAACAAATATTCATATTATTACTAACTTCTCCACTCTACACTCAAACTGTTGATTTGATTTCTCATATTCGTCTATCCCATAGAGTCTGGTTTTGATGTTTGTTCTATTGTTCTATATATATATCCCTTCCCAGGCTAAGATAGTGTACAAATGAATATTTGTTTTCTGAATTCAATAAGTATGCTGTATATGCCAATCGTTGCATGTGAAACATAATTCCAAGTTGTGGATAATATTACCTAACCAGTATTCCTCCGATGGTTTGCCAAATCCGTCTTTGTATTCCTTCCAATTCCTATAGAAACTTTCCTTCCCATTAAACCGACGATGAATTACCTGCATAAAAATATATGATATCAATAATTCAAATAAGACAAAAGGAAATAGTCCTGAACAAAGTCTATATATTTTCATCAGAACAAAGTAAAACGCACAAGTTTTTAAAATTTAAAATCGTCAAAACAACCAGATTTGATAAGTTTCGTTATGAATGTTTTTACCGAATAAAAACAGAAATATCGCAGCTGGTGACACATGTGAAGCAGGAGACGATTTCTCCTTCACCGACACCTGGTTTTATTTTTTAAACTGATATGTTCTGTGCAAGTTCCGCGTTTTCTTTGTAATCGATCATGTCCATGGAATAATGCCTTTTGAAGAATGTCTTTATTTCTCGTATTTACTACACATGCATCTTTTTTGACATACCGTCCAGCCGCCCCCATCTTTTTCCATCTCACAGTAAACGTCAACACCAGTATCACCTTTAGGATAGATTGTGTATACTCAACTAGATACACGTCTTCCGCCATAATGTTTTTGGATTGCCAGACAATCAAACCCTTTAACTAAAATTGAAGAAAGAAAAAATCCTCAATGAATAATGTTTGCAACCTAATATATTTCTCTGTAGTCTGTCTGGAGTATCTGCAAGTCAGTCTGCAAGCATTTTTGTATATATGAAAAACGGGTATATTAAGGTATGCTTAATTCAGCTTCATTTAATTATTATTTCATACTATGTATATGTGGAGCAGAATTGACAATTAAATAATATTGACATATAAAGTAACTAAATGAATAATTACTTTTATAAAGAACATGGAACATTTTAAATATCATTCAGAGGTACTTACATGGTTTGATGTTGGAGTTTAGATAATTCTCTAAACCACTGCATTTTAATTGGGTAAAAATTCCTGCAAATAAAGTATTATTTCCTTTAAGAATATTGGAAGTATAACATAATATGAATATCACAATATTATAAAATAAGTAAACAACAACTATTGCTGCCGCTAAATAAACAACGCCATAGCTACTAGAATGTTAATGTTTCCGAACTTTTTCTAACTCTCTTTTTATCGATATAGATATTAACTAATGTTTTACGGACACATAGCTGCGGGTCACACATGGGCAGAATCCTAGTTTCGCTTTTAGTTTTACAATCGAAGTTTTTGACGTTCCCTTTATAATCAATAACTGTTTTTTGTTCTTTTTCTGTGTGAGTTCCACGTTTTCCTTGTATTTGCTCATGTCCATGGACTAATATATTTTGAATATTGTCTTGGCTATTCGTATTTACTGCTTTACGTACCCAGTTCTGGTGTGTAGTGTGTTGCTTCACGCACTGATATAAAGAGAAGAACATACAAAACATTAATGACGTTTCATTTTCCAAATACAAATATTCCGTCGACAAAATATGTGTGCATAATGTTTCATAAATCTTTTAATTGATTTGACACTTTTATCGTTTATATATTATGTTCAACCTTCGTTACGTAAAATTAATGAATTTGAAACGCGTATCGTTTAGTCTAGCTATCAATGTCACTCTTCTTTACATAAAACCTCAATTGATGAGGCACATAAATGATTGAGCCGTTGGTTCTTTTTCTTTTTCTGTCCTATCACTGTTGTTATCCTTTTGAACCCCAATTTTGTGAGTAGACATAAACTTTTTCGACAAGTGTCGCTTAACAACTTGTTAAATTGCCTTCTTCCTTGTCTAGCTCTAAACACATTACATATGACATCTTTTTGAAAGCATTAAACTGTGTTAACTCTTGTCTTGCAGAGTGTAGATCACCTTTCTCAGATGTTACGGTGCTAATCTTTCCTTTATTTACCATTGTACAATGTACTACTATATTATTATTATAATATATATATATTATTCCAACTATATAAAAGTACCGTTACTTTTACGTCCATTGTGTTTTAGCAGGCCTTCGCAATGAATACTTTGAAACGTTCCTGTAAAATAAAAACATTTTCGACATGAACAAAGATTAAAAGGCAGAACTAATGACAAAATCAGCAAATTATCTTTTACCTTTTGGATTAATTTTGTTTGTTTGTGTTGTTCATTGATTATGTAAAATCGTTTAAATTATATTCCAAAATACATTTCTTCCATTTTGTTTACTGTTCTACAAAGACATTAACAAAATCACGGTTCATCTCTGACGTCCGTGATAGAACTAATATGCTTGTATTACACAAAGTTCGTACCTATCTTAACTTTCCCGTGGTCTTTTATTGCACCGATACTCCTGGATAGTTTCTTACTTTCG
>JAUMGZ010218152.1:0-11610 GCA_032359645.1 Pododesmus macrochisma
TCCTTGGTACTAACAACGGTTCTCTTGGCGAGTCAGTGGTGAATTGTTTGGTATGTATATTTCCTTGGTACTAACAACAGTTCTCTAGGCGAGTCAGTGGTGAATTGTTTGGTATGTATATTGCTTTGGTACTAACAACAGCTCTCTAGGCAAGTCAGTGGTGAATTGTTTGGTATGCATATTTCTTTGGTACTAACAAAGGTTCTCTTGGCGAGTCAGTGGTGAATTGTTTGGTATGTATATTTCCTTGGTACTAACAACGGTTCTCTTGGTGAGTCAGTGGTGAATTGTTTGGTATGTATGTATCCTTGGTACTAACAAAGGTTCTCTTGGCGAGTCAGTGGTGAATTGTTTGGTATGTATATTTCCTTGGTTCTAACAATGGTTCTCTAGGCGAGTCAGTGGTGAATTGTTTGGTATGTATTTTCCTTGGTACTATAACAACGGTTCTCTAGGCGAGTCATTGGTGAATTGTTTGGTTTGTATATTTCCTTGGTACTATAACAACGGTTCTCTAGGCGAGTCCTTGGTGAATTGTTTGGTTTGTATATTTCCTTGGTACTATAACAACGGTTCTCTAGGCGAGTCAGTGGTGAATTGTTTGGTATATATATTTCCTTGGTACTAACAACGGTTCTCTTATGGTGAGTCAGTGGTGAATTGTTTGGTATATATATTTCCTTGGTACTAACAACGGTTCTCTTGGTGAGTCAGTGGTAAATTGTTTGGTATATATATTTCCTTGGTACTAACAATGGTTCTCTAGGCGAGTCAGTGGTGAATTGTTTGGTATGTATATTTCCTTTGTACTAACAACGGTTCTCTAGGCGAGTCAGTGGTGAATTGTTTGGTCTGTATATTTCCTTGGTACTAACAACGGTTCTCTTGGCGAGTCAGTGGTGAATTGTTTGGTATGTATATTTCCTTGGTACTAACAAGGGTTCTCTAGGCGAGTCAGTGGTGAATTGTTTGGTATGTATATTTCCTTGGTACTAACAACGGTTCTCTAGGCGAGTCAGTGGTGAATTGTTTGGTATGTATATTTCCTTTGTACTAACAATGGTTCTCTAGGCGAGTCATTGGTAAATTGTTTGGTATGTATATTTCTTTTGTACTAACAACGGTTCTCTAGGCGAGTCAGTGGTGAATTGTTTAGTATGTATATTTCCTTGGTACTAACAACGGTTCTCTAGGCGAGTCAGTGGTGAATTGTTTGGTATGTATATTTAAGTATCAGCAGTTGTACCACTGATTTGTCCATTGTTACCACTACTACTAACACACTGATCATCTCCTTGAGTCAGAGTTTGAAATAACCAGATTTTAATTAAGTCTAAGTAATATTTTACTTACTGTATCATTATATGGTAACTAAATGCTGCATCCAATGTATGAAATCAATCTTGCCAGCATGTAAACAGAACTAATTGTATCATAAATTGTCTTCTGTAATTTTTTTGATTTTCTATTTAAGCATTCAATTGAGTCATTTAATGATTTTGAGTTATTTATTATTGTTTATTGTTGTGCTTTGTGTGACTTTAAGCTAGCTGTAGATATAGTGCCTTCAAATTGTCTTTTTTGGCTGTCATTTTTTTAAGGGCAAACATAGTTGCCATTATTCTCCCTATTTAGGAGGGAGTATCCTAGTTCGATTCCCGTCCGGGATGGCTAGTGTGAGAAAGTTGCCAGTGACTTGCCGTAGGTAGGTGGTTTACTCCGGGTACCCCGGTTTCCTCCACAAGTAAAACTGGCATGTGGATCCGTAAATGACCTTAGCTGTTGATCGGACAATAAGCCCTTAATACAAACAAACTATTTTTCAGATACAATTTTCACTTTTGACATCAGTATTATTCCTAAACCTTGCTTATTATAACTTGCTTCAACTTAGTGTATTGCACAGAATTTCTTGAACGAGGCAGTGTACACTACTATTTTGTCATACATGACATTGTATATAAGTAAGACATTGTCAAATTAAATGCTACACATTTCTCCCTCATATAAGTTTTAAAAAGGTTGGCAAGTAATAATGGACACATGTACACACAATTACAGATAGTTCTTGATTGTTGTATGTTTAATATCCCACTGGTATATTGTATGCAGCCTCAAAATACCTGCAATATCAAAGGTCAAATAAGTGCAATCTTTTCAGTAACATCTTGCCCAGGCTGTAACTTCTAAACAGTTTATACAGATCTTGATTAATAATGCAATATACTTGCAGCATCCACATGTCCGAAGATGTGCAGCGCTCTGTAATTAGGGCACTGTGCCATCAACCTCAAGGTCACATAAATATAAGTGCAAACTTTTCAGTAACATCTTGTTCAGGATGTAACTTTTAAACCATTAAAGATATCTTGATGAAACTTGCAGTATATAACTTGCATCCGCCACAGAAGATGTGCAGGACAATGTGACCTTGACCTCAAGTTCAAAGGTCAAATAAGTGCAGACCTTTCAGTATCACCTTGTACAGGCTATAACAGTGAAATATATCTTGATATCAGAAGATGTTCAGTGCACTGTAGTAACTGCACTGTGACCTATACCAAGGTCAACTTTTCAGTAACATCTTATCCGGGTCGTAAAAACCAGCAAATATGCATAATTTGGCTAATAATTAAGGGGTTAGACAATTATGTATTTATTCACAAAAAACAAAAACAATCTTTATTCCTTAATGTTGGCCATCAGGCCCTGTACAACATGCAGAGCTCTAGTTTTATATATGTAACAGTTCATGGGTTATACGTTGGGTAATTAGAAATAAAAGACATCGTATATTGATTGCTTCATTATCATGTGACATATCATCATTATCATGGTACATATCTCCATCTAAAGATGTATGGAGCCTATTAGTGTCCTGAACTACCTAATCATGTACATCTTGTTACTAGAACACGAGAAGTATTTTAAAGAACGGTCAGGTAAAAGCATTACATGGAATCCGACTTAAAACCAAAACACAAAGCAAGCTTTCAGCTAACCTAGATTAATCAAAGACTAAAGAACAGTACATGATTCAAGCATAATGAGCTTACCTAGATCAATCAGAGGTTGGTGTAATTGTTCAAACGGCGAATGTCTCAGTTAGCATGTGTCTGTATTATGTACAAAGTAATCAATGCCGCCCATTAGTCCCCAGGAAACACAAGCTTGGTTACCCCCTCGCTCCGGTTACTGATCTCATTACTGAACTCCAATTACAGCAACATATTGCTTTCTTTAATAAGGAACATCCATCTAATTTCATTCTTGACAAAACAAAGCTTTAATCTGTTTGAAATTTAATTCGTATAGGACGGTATGCATATGTTAACCTTGTTAATACATATAGGGAGTTACGTAAGCATGCATATGCCTGATATTTAGTGAAAATGAATCAGTAAATACCAAAAACAAAGACAATTCGCACAATATTCAAAAGACGTGAGTCGATGAACATCATCAGGCAAACAACAAGAAAGAGTGGTATGCTCACAGAAAAAATTAACAAAAATACAAGTATCATACTAAAAAGGAAAGATTTCATGAAAAATGCAAGGTGTCGGCAAATGAATGAGCATTCCCTGCTCAAATGTGTCGCCCATTGTGATGTTTATGTGCTGTATCAGTGCATAGTGAACTATAATGTAGTACATTTTGTATGTCACTAAATAGAATCTTAATGTTTTGAATTATTGTCATAATCTGCATTAGAATAATAGACTATGCCCACTGATTTTCGGCAAAAGCATTGAAACATGTATAATTAGAGTCAGAAATTTAGGTCTTATCTAAAGCTTTTTATTTCTGGATCAAATTGGTATTAAGTGATTGACAAGCATAATAGAAAATAAATATTTATTTTAAACTAGTTCATTTAATTACATGAATCTATAACTACAATCTTATTGTGTCCGTAGGTCCGCCTAATTTTGTCCGAAGTACTGCGGCTTCAAATCTGAACCAATTTTTATGAAACTTGGAACAAATTATCAGTACCTTGTGAAGTTGTATGCTTGTGATTTTTTTTATTATTTCGACATTATTGTCAGAGTTATCCCCTTTTACGATTTCAGTTTATATATTTTGTCCGAAGTACTGCTGCTAGCGTTCTCAAACGATATTTTTGAAACTTAGTACACATGATATGACTACTTTGTGTTGTTGTGTACTTGCAATTTATTTTATACTTTGACACTTTTTGTTGGAGTTATTTCCCTTTTACAATTTCAGTTTATGAACTTTGTGCAAAGTACTGCTGCTAGCATTCTCAACTGATAATTATAAAACTTTGTACATATGATCAGTACCTTTTGTAGTTGTGCACTTGGGAGTTATTGCCCTTTTCAATTTTTCCATTTAATAATTACTGTTGAAAGATTTTTGTCTGAAGTTCTTAACAGCTCCAATTCTAGCCATCCTTACTCTTGGCCATCTTGGCAGGGCCCTGTTCGACATGCAGTGTTCTAGTTTAAATAAAATGTTAATTTATTCAATAACTCTTTCAGCATACAAATTGATTCATGCTCAGTAACATATATTTATGTACTAAAGCTACCATGATAGACTCTATCTTGTATATCCAAGTAGACAGGTGTAATTTGCTTCGTTGTCATGGAGACATATTTAACAATTGTTTAAAGGAAGTTGTCATTATCTCATATATGTCATTCCATCAGAAGTGTTTGTTTGTGAATAATAGATGGTCATTGAGGCCGCCATTGTTTATTAATAGATCTGTAAATTACTTCTTTAAAACTCGAGATTGAAACATTCATACAATTTGATTGGTTTTCTTGGGCAGCATGCAATTCATGATCAGTCTACAGTGACTTTATAGAAACTAAAAAAGAGTTCACCCAATGTAAAGACAAATTTTAATAACTGTCCTCAAATTGACTTCTGTACAAATTATCAGACTCGGCAATCAGGTTTTCTTGGGCAGCATGCAGTTCATGATCAGTCTGTAGTGACTTTATAGAAACTAAAATATAGTTCAAGGTAAAGACAAATTTTAATAACTTTCCTCAAATTGACGTCTGTACAAATTATCAGACCCCGCTATGATTGCAAATGATTGAGTTGGTAATTGCATTTTGTAGACTTTTTACGTCGATCAATATCAATAATTTCTTTCTCTTTCAATATCAGAAATTTTGATGTTTGAGATTAGTCATACCATTGATTTAGATAGTAGCTTGATAGTGTTACTCTGACAATCTATAGACCAGGTATAGAGAGTAATACCCGCGTAGGTCTTTGGCCATAATCATCTGGGCAGTTTATAAAGATTGGTTGTAATATTTGGTTTTAAAAAAAATTACAGTTATTTATGTTGATAGATGGGTGTTTATTGGGTAGAAACACATAAACCCGACAAATAAATATGCGAAGGTATTTTTAAAGAAGGCAAATTTGTGCGATATGTTAATCTTTTAGATGGGTGCATGGTCACACTAGATACACAGGACTAGTAGAACTAAAAACTTAAGAGATACCAAACTAAAATGATCTTTAGATTCTCCTTCATCAGAGATGTGTATGGTAATCGCAAGAAGCCATACGGTTACCATTCTGAAGTAGAGGTCAAAGTCCCGAGAAGTTTAGTAACATCCAGTTTTTAGTTAGACCAGTGTAATAGTTGACTTAATTAATATTTTTTTCATTTCATTAACACCACTAGAACATATCATGAAAATTGATATATTTCTATGCACATATCAACAAAATGTGAATGTTCAAAGTTAAATTGTCTGTATACTTTAATTAAACTTAGGAATTTAACATGAAATCGCCTTAAACTGAGTCATGAATAAATTAAACAAATATTCACATAAAACAGTATTTTTACAGCGAACTAATGAGAATTTGAATTAAATTCTAAAATTCTTTAAGAATTTTTTTCGCAAGAAAACATGCTATAAACACATTTTAAAAATGATATTGAGTTAGAGCAGTTATGTTTGGGAGTAGAAAATGTTAAGCGCATTATCATCACCTAATTGTCAAACATATTGATTAGTGCATCCCGTGGTTTGGCATTAATGAAGAATTATGGGAGGGATGTGTAACCAAAATAGTACAAGACAAGAGACATTCAGAGGAAGAGTGTGTCACATGAAGTATGCGATACACAAGTTTGGATCCTTGAGCAGACTTATGTACACAGGCCATGCAAATTATAGATTTATTAAACTGTTTCACTTTCCCAAAAGGACATTGTGGATATAACTTATGAAGATGTGTACATAATATATATACTTCTATTGACTGTCTGCATGTACATAAACTTTTTCAACATCTCTCCAGAGCAATATACTTGATTGTTTATTTGTTTTATTGGGGTTTAACATCCCAGGTTCAACTCTTAATATTTGCATGGTTATGTCAAAACTCTGTCTGCTTCATATGACAGTGCACTCTGATGGCGACTTTATAGTGCTGTTTCACTGAAATATCACGCCACTGTGAACACTGCAGACGGCAGCTTTATAGTACTGTCTCACTGAAATATCAATCCACAATTTACACTGATGGTGACTTTATAGTGCTGTCTCACTGAAATATCAATCCACAATTTACACTAATGGTGACTTTATAGTCCTGGTGCACATTAGGTATCACGCTACAGAAACATTGACATGATACTTCACTCGATCACATTATCCCGACCATCCTTCTCCTATCCGGAATTGCAAAGCGCTTAAAATAGCAGGGAGTGAAAATACAGACCTAATTTAATTAAAACTTCTTAGTTTTGACTTGACCGGGATTAAAACCTACTGGTATGCTTACCGAAAAACAAATCCGAAGGCGATACTTGACTGAATGTTGACAATCATAATAAAAGCACATATATATGCAATTATATAGCTATAAAGGATTGTAAAAAGTGGCCAAGAACACAGTATACATGCACAGCTGTGTTCTTGGCCACTTTTAACAATCCTTTATAGCTACAAGAAAAACAGGAGGTGCAGAGAAATGTGTCAAAAATCCAGCTTTATATAATACATAATCATGTATATAGATTAGCATAACGGTTGTATATAATGCACATTTTCAAACATTATTCTTGTTATGATGAAATACCAGAGGATGAATATATGTTCTTTATAGCAAAGCGGCCCTTTTAACTAACAATTGAATGATGGAGCTCATTTATGTTTGACAATAATGAATAAATGGTGGGTTGCGAAAGCTTTTACGAGCAAATTTATCGTGTGTTTACTTGTTGCTAAAAAGAAGTTGAGTGACGTATTCTATATTTGGATACGACTCCTGAGAATCCGAGTTCCTGATTGGTTGAAATCATGTTTACAATATCGATTATAAATGTTATTGAGGCCCCAAGTGGGGTCCTCAAAGCAAAACATATGGTTATAAATATGTTTATGTTGGCATAAAATACACTCATCATCTTTGGGAAATGCTTATCTATACACTAGCTGTTTCAATAACATCTTAAGATATCTGCAGATCTGTAGAGTGCATGTATTAAAGTGCAATAAAAGTTGATGTTGTTGATGTAGGTTCTTGTCACATCCAACAAGGAAGTAGCTCTTTTTGAAAATGGGATTGGCATCTTTTTTTTAATATATAAATTAAAGTTTAGACAGTTGGATGTAGTGACTGCATGCACGTACATGTATTCACTTGGAATGCCATGGAGAGACTGCCATGGAGAGACAGTGTTACTGTAGGCATACTAACTACATGCCTGATTTATGACTGTAGAGCACAATTACTCTTGTTATTCAATATCTTAATTAGTGATTTTAACCACAGCTTTAATTGAAAGAGTATAGAGTTCTGTAAAATTCAGATATTTAAAACCTATCATTACATACACGTTGCCTGAGACTGTACTTCTTGCCTAATAATATTGATCTTGTAAAATCCTACAGTGTTTTACTGCAGTTGTGAGAAACTCAATAGAAATCACCTTCTACAGTGATTAACTATTTAAGACCGGTGCTGGCCCATGCTTATTAACTATTTAGACTGGTCATTAGTCTACCACCAGGTGTAGTTAATCTTAATTTACTATCTTAGCAATACAAGTGTATCAGGGCTGTATTAGGCGTACTGTGAACAGTTGAATAGGGAACTGAACAATATTAGAAAAGACAGAGCATCCATTTTAAAGCTATACATTACTTAATGGATTGCCTATAGTTTATCTTTGTGTAATTAATCTTATCTTATCTTATATGCTGTGATAGTGATGATACAGTAAATTGGTATATATTGTCTGCAATCTTTTGTGTATTATATATACAAACATTTACACTAGGCAATCATTGTTTTCCTGTTTATGACACTAAGTTGTGCTGTTGTTATTTATATGTTATGAATATAATGAAGTCTGTAAACTTTTTAATGTCTTATTTGAATGCCCTATTTAAAAAAAAAAATGTTCATTCGTTTGAACTAAGTAATTAATTCTGTTTAATGATGAACAGTGTTTAATAATCATTAACTAAGTGACCATTTAGAAGTAAAAAAATATAAAAATATTAAAGCAAATAATTTATTTTTAATAAAATGAAAGTGTTAATCAACTACTTAAATTGTAAAGATAAGAAATGACATTCTTTTTGTCTTTATATTTATGCGTTACTAACAACAATGGGCTGTCACAAATCCAGCATGAACAGCTTGGCTTAAAGGCCACCATGCAATTTGCAACAGCCCATTAACACATGAATAAAGACAAATAAAACATCATTTCTTAATTGTAGAATGTTCATTTATATGATATAATACAAACAGATAATTTATAATGTATACCAGTAATTATATACATGTATATACACGTCTAGTAGAAATGTTCATTTATATGATATAATACAAACAGATAATTTATAATGTATACCAGTAATTATATACATGTACATACACGTCTAGTAAAATGTTCATTTATATGATATAATACAAACAGATAATTTATAATGCATACCAGTAATTATATACATGTACATACACGTCTAGTAGAAATGTTCATTTATATGATATAATACAAACAGATAATTTATCATGTATACCGGTAATTATATATATACACGTCAAGTAGAAATGTTCATTTATAAATTAATGTAATATGAAAATATAAACCTATACTTAATATATAGATACAAGTAGAAATTTATAGTACATTTGTATATTGATCATGAGTCAAGATTGAAGATCCATAGTTTTCTGTAGTTGGTAGATTTGGTAGATTTTGTCGTCTCAATATGACCTATACATGAGTTAAAGGGACGCTAAACCCAAATAAACAAACAAACAGGTAGATTTTGTTTTTAAATCTTTACCCTTTCAACTGTTGATATAACGAAAATATTTATGGGTTTCATCTTTAGCTATACCAAACCTTTGTCCTGGACCGATATCATTGTGCAGGAATAAAAGGTGGTGAAATATGTATGGAAATGTTGAAACTTAAAGTAGCGCGTTGTTTTTTTTGATTTAACGTTCCTTTTAATACATGTCTATAGGCCATATCAAGATTGTATCCATTAGCTAATAAAGACTAAATTAGAAGGTTTCTTTGTTTGTTTTATTGGGGTTTAATGTTCCTCTAACACATGTCTAGATAATATTGAGACGGTTGTCACATATGCACTAATGGCGACTAAGATATCATGCCACAGACATATTGACATGAAGGATACTTCCATCAGTCACACTACCCTGAATCTGAGCCATGCAACCAGTCCTACTCCTGCCCAGAATGCTGAACGAATGCTTAGCAGGGAGTGAGAAGTCAACAGTGTAAGCCATGCAACCAGTCCTTAACTCCTGCCCAGAATGCTGAACGAATGCTTAGCAGGGAGTGAGAAGTCAACAGTGTAAGCCATGCAGCCAGTCCTACTCCTGCCCAGAATGCTGAACGAATGCTTAGCATAGATTGAGAAGTCAACAGTGTGACACGGGCGGGGATCAAAACCCTACCACCTACAAAACAAACACTCTTTCACCAATAGAAGACCTCAAATTTGCAGTTGTTGTAATGTTGAACATTTAGCTAATAGAACTTTTTTTCTGTTTACAGGAGATAATAGATAGTAATGGCAAGCCCCGTACAAAGACATGCAGAATTACAACATTTGGTCAACCTTCTATATATCACGAGGTAAGTGAAACATCTATCCATATCTTACAAGGTACCTACGTGAAAAAACTACCATATATCACAAGGTATTTGTTAAAAAGAAAACATCAATTTATACAGTTTTCTGCTTACAGTGATAAGACACATTCAGACCAAAAAACCAAAATTCAAATTATGTTTGTTTTAAGCTAGGTCACCTGGGACAAAGGCTCAAGTGACCTATTGTGACTGTTCTTTGTCCGTCGTTGTGCTTTGTGCGTAAAATTTTCACATTTTCAACTTCTTATCTCAAGAATCCCTGGGCTAATTGCAACCAAAGTTGGTAGAAAGTACCCTCATGGGAAGCTGATTCAAGTTTGTGAATAAAAAGGGGCTGGTCCCCATAGGGGCCACATTAGGTTAATTTTTAAAAATCTTCTTCTCACAAACAGATGCTTTGATTACTTTCATATTTGATGTGCATAATCCCTAAGCCAATGTTTACAAAGTTTGTGAACAGAAAAAAATCTCTGCATAAATAAACCACTAGGGGGGTGCTTCAGTCGACATAGGGTATTTTTACATTTTCAACTTCTTCTCAAGAACTACTGAGCCAACTTCAACCAAATTTGGCAGGAAGTACCACCATGGGAAGGTGCTTCAAGTTTGGGAATAAAAATGTGCTGGCCCCCATAAGGGCCCCAAACGGAAGCAAAAAGGGGTAAACTGAAGTGATTTTTTTTTTAATCTTCCCACAAACTGATGCTCTGATTATTTTCATATTTGATATGCATGATTCTTGAGCCAATTTTTACAAAGATTGTGAACAGAAAAAAATGGCATAAACGAACCAATAGGGGGCGCTTCAGTCATCAGGGTATTATTCATATTTTTGACTTCCTCTCAAGAACCACTGGGCCAATTTGTAAAAAATTTAGTAGAAAGTATCCCCATAGGTAGCTGCTTCAAGTTTGCAAATAAAAAGGGCCAGTTCCCGTTTGGGCCAATAAGGGGGCAAAAAGGGGTAAAATTAAGTACATTTTGAAAAAATGTTTGACTTTGGTTACTCAAGTGACTGTTAAGGCCCCATGCCTCTTGTTTTTGATAATTAGTACAACACAATGTACAAGCAAGGAATATGATTATAGTTATTTTACGCAATGGTAAATTTAGCCTATATTTAACACATACTCATGTGACCTGGCATAGTAAGTAAAATGTTTAAACTAACTGTATTGAGCAAAAAACACTTGTATGAGTTAGAAGTGTGTGAGATGTTCTAATGTTTAAGTGCGTGAGATGTTCTAATGTTTAAGTGCGTGAGATGTTCTAATGTTTAAGTACCTGAGATGTTCTCATGTTTAAGTACGTGAGATGTTCTATGTTTAAGTACCTGAGATGTTCTCATGTTTAAGTACCTGAGATGTTCTAATGTTTAAGTGTGTGAGATGTTCTATGTTTAAGTACCTGAGATATTCTATGTTTAAGTGCATGAGATTCTCTATCTTTAAGTA
>JAUMGZ010218163.1:0-11610 GCA_032359645.1 Pododesmus macrochisma
ATACCTTCTAAAAAGAACACCTTAAGTATTTTCAACGAAATTTAATGTCAACGAAATCACTTTATTTTCAAAACAACGAATATTTCTGATTCTACAGTATGCACTAATACAGTAAAATTCAGATATAAATGTTTCTCTTTACGGTGGTTCTAAATCATTTATAAATTATTTAATGTTTCTCCCAAACTTGTTACAGAATAAATTATATAAAATGAAGTTATAGGTACATGTATATGTTTCTGTCTTGAACGAAGTTTAATCAAAATATTCTGTAAGTCAGAATCCTGTCAATACCTGCATATAGGTTTTCTGTCTTTTGAACATTTATTCTTTAATGCTTTTCATTGTACTGATGATAATTTTTGCATTTTCAGCTGGATCGAATGAAGAAGCTATGCTTGAACAGGCCCTGGCTATGTCAATGGGACAGGAGCAGGAAGAACAGTTACCTACACCAAGTGTTCCAGATTTTGGCTCTATGTCTGAAGAGGAACAAATAGCTTATGCCATGCAGATGTCTCTGCAAAACTCTGGTTAGTCATTACATTTAGCATTCTTTATATCAATAGGAGTCAGCCTAAAGACTGATCGTAGATTCATTTCACAAAAACATATAAGTACACTTGCTACTGTAAAGTGCTTTAATATTGTGCGGTCAAACATTCATCAGTACACTGATTTAGTACTGAATGGTGTACGGATGTAAGGTCAGATTATTTCTGGTGTTTTGAATTTGCACTTAACATAGCGAAAAATAAACAGTCAAAGAAAGTACAGTGAAAGCTATTTAAATGAAATTAAGGCACTTTATAGTATGTGATTTTTAATCACCACAGTCTTCTATTAAAAGATGGAAATGAAATGAGGTGTAAATTAAGGGTTAACGTTTCCTGCTACATACAATGTCTTCCAATGTGATGTCTCTCCATAACATAGCACTAACAAAACCTGGTCATAAGACTGCCGCTAAGAATCTTAGAAATGAACTTGACATATCCAACTAAAGTAGTACGATGACAACCATAGAAGTTGTTAAACAGACTGAGGTCTAACAAATTTGTAAGAAAAACGGTGCAACTAAAACTTCATAACAATTTTTTGATGAAAGAACAGTCAAAGTCATGTTGCATTTCAATGAAATTCCAATGTAATTGATATTAGTTAAAATTTCCATTTAAATGTGAAAGTTTATCTTAATTGAAACCAATTTTGGGAAATTTTGATTAGGCTTTTAATTACACATACAAAAAAAAATGTAAATGTAAATATTTTGTAAGATATTGAACTAAAATGCCAAATGTTGTTTAAATAATACTTGTTAAACAACATAAAAAATAGTGAAAATGTGATTTATGCTTTAACCTACACAACACTTAAGAATGAACAAAATATAACTAATCAAGTTCATCTAATCATTGTTTTTAATTAGCTGCAAACACCACAGCAAATACACCAGCACCTATGGATGTAGATGAAGAATCCAGATTAGGGGCCAAAGGAGGGGAAAAAGAAGATAAAAAATCAGTAAGTATCTGGATAGCCTAAATTACCATTACATCCTTTGAGGTTGTGTGCTTAAGGGCCTACTTCTGAAACTGGGTGGCAACTAATTATGCGCCCCTCCTGTATATTTTCATAGGTCAAAATGTATTTTCTACCTATAATTTATCTCTGCTGATTTTCAACTGTAATCACAGGTGCATTTCTCTGGACACTTATCACCCCCTGAAGCAGTTTATTGGCACGCCCATCATTCTCGACAGATAAAATCTCCTCTTACCAAACTCTGGTTGAGTTTTAAAACTCTGCCTTTAATTGGAATCATTGTCAAAATTCGTTGATGCTGACAATGGTGGCTATTTTGAAATTTTGTTTTTGAAATGTCATATAATGGAACTTTATATAATAATTTTATGCAGTCTGTATTTATGTGATTTTTGGAAGCTAGCATAAACTATTGTCCTTGAGATGTTCAAATTTAATTGCCATTGTGAATGTCTCAAACATCTTTTATTGCTACTTTTTATGAACCTTAAAAGACATAGATATTAAAGGTGTCAAAAATAAGACATGGATACATCAAACATGATGTAATTGTTACAAGAGAGTTGCTTTGAAAAAATGAACTATGCTTTAGATATACAGTAAATAAATCGCAGAGAAGTTGTGTTTTGTAACTCTGTATCAATAACTTTAGATATGCAGTAGATAAGTCCCAGAGAAGTGGTGTTTAGTAACTCTGTATCAATAACTTTAGATATGCGGTAGATAAGTCGCGGAGAAGTGGTGTTTAGTAACTCTGTATCAATAACTTTAGATATGCGGTAGATAAGTAGCAGAGAAGTGGTGTTTAGTAACCCTCTATCAATAACTTTAGATATGCAGTAGATAAGTCGCAGAGAAGCGGTGTTTAGTAACTCTGTATCAATAACTTTAGATATGCAGTAGATAAGTTGCCGAGAAGTGGTGTTTAGTAACTATGTATCAATAACTGTAAAACATGTTGTTTACTTTACAGATGGAGGAAGATTATTCTGATGTTATGAACGATCCTGAATTTTTACAAAGTGTTTTAGAAGGTTTACCTGGTGTAGACCCTCAAAGTGAAGCTATACAAAATGCCATGAGTACAATCACCCAAAAAGATGGCAAAAAAGAGGACGGAAAGAAAGACAAAGAGAAAGAAGGACAATAATAAAGTGCTTGTTATGAATGTTTGTTTTGAATGTGATTGTAAAGAAAGAAAGCTTTGCAAAATCTGTGGATGTAATCGACTACTGAACACAGTTAATGTTGGGAAAATGTTAGTCTTTACTTTTCATTGTCAGTTTTTGGTCAGTGTAACTTTATTCATGCTTGTTGTAAAATTCACTGAAAATGTGGTAATGTATCTATTAAAAACCAGATTTACTGTTCTTATATAGCCATTACCAGTAAAAACCTGAAACTCGAGGAAATTTTTATTCCATCTTAAATTTGAAAATGGATGTGCTCAGATTTTATAACTCAGATCTTTTTTCAGGAATATTTTCTATTTCTATTAATAGTTTATATACCTGAATAATGTATATTTCATCTTGGTGTCAATACACACCTCTTAAATATTAAACAGAAGTGCCAAGATACAGGTTACTGATTGTGGAATCCTCTATAATACTTGTTAAACAACAACATCATCAGCAGAAACAATTTTCATGAATGTCGATCTGTCATACAAGCTACTGTGTTAACATTTGAATAAAAAATTTCATTACATTATTTAATTTGGTGTTGGGAGTTTAAATTTGTAGTTTGCATGATGCAAAGTTTTCCTTTGGTATTCTCTAAAACGAAAAAGTCTAAAGATATTTGTAAAGTATGAAAAATGGAGTAAATGTTATATTATGTAATGGAGAGTCATGTACACAAAGTTACCAATACTACAAATCAAACCATCTTGAAAATTGACATCATTTTGAATAAGCTTGAACTCTACCAAGCTATGAGAATGATTAAGATCTTTGATGAATTCATTGCACAAGCCATTTCTGTAATATTCAAAGATGGTATATTTCATTTTATAAGGTCAGCAATAAACAGAATGAGTAGAATCAACAGAACGAGAGACATTGACAAGCCAACAATAGATGCATCAAATAGTTAAGCACCAGAAAAAGGAACATTATCATTATCATTATCAAAAATTCCTACTTTGACTGCACACATTTAAAGTTTTTGGCAAGATAATTTTATATTAATATTATTGTTGGGGTGTGGTTTTTGTCCATCATTTATATCGTGGTATTAGTCCATCTGGACCGTCTGTCCAAGGTGGACTTTTCTCATACAAATCCCGTTCGTCGTCCGTCCATTCTTAACTTTTCAGATTTTCGATTCTTCTCCTGAACCACTAGACAATTTTTATCCAAACTTGGTAGGAAGTATCCCTAGGGGAAGGGGATTAAGATTTGTTCAAATGAAGGGGCTGGGCCACTAGGGGCAAAAAGGGGGGAAATTGACAAAATTTCAAAAATCTTCTTCTAACAAACTAGAAGGCTTAATGTTTTGGTATGTATTGACTTTAGGGCATGGCAAATCAAGTTTGTTCAAGGCGTGATCTTAAGTTCAAAAATAGGTTCCGCGTTTTGGGGTCAAAGTTCAACACTATAGCAAATATGTTAACTTTGCATATTTTCGACATCTTGTCCAAAATTACTGGCTTAATTTCATCTAAACTTGGTAGGGAGTGTCCCTGAGTAAGAGGATTCAGATTTGTACAAATGAAGGGGCTCAGCCCGCAGGGGGCGACACTTTGGGGTCCAAAAGGGGGAAAAATTGACAAAATTTCAAAAATCTTCTCCTTATAAACTAGAAGGTCTAGAGCTTAATGTTTTTGTATGTAGTAACTTTTGGGTTTGAGGTCAAAGTGCAACACTATATTTATATAGCAAATATGTCAACTTTTCACATTTTTGACTTGTCCAAAATAACTGGACCAATTTTATCCAAACTTGGTAGGAAGTTTTCCCCATGGTAAGGGGATTTCGAGTTGTTGAAATGTAGGGGCTGGGCCCCCAGGGGGCGCCACTTTGGGGTCCAAAAGGGGGAAAATTTGATAAAAATATGATAAAAAATGTCAAGAAGGCCTAGAGCTTAATGTTTTGGCATGTAATAACTTTTGGGCATGGAGAACCAAGTTTGTTCAAGGCGTTGGGTCTAAATAAGGTTTCGCAGTTTGGGGTCAAAGTTCAGCACTATAGCCAATATGATAACTCTCATTTAATGGACCCATTTAATCCAAACTTGGAAAAAGTCATCCCTAGGGGAAGGGGGTTCAGATTTGTTCAAATGAAGGGGCTCAGCCCCCAGGGGAGCCACTATATGGGCCATAATGGATAAAATTTGACAAAATAAAAATAAATCTAATAAACTGGATGGTCTACAGCCTAATGCTTTGGTTTCTAGTAACATTAGGAAGTGGAGATCTCCAAGGCTTGACCCTGGGGTAAAAAAAAGGTTACACTTTTTCAAAGTTCAACACTGTATAATATATATAACAAATATGATAATTTTTAGTCCATCTGTACAGAAGGTCCAAAGTGGACTTTTCTCATACAAATCGCGTCCGTCCGTCGTAAACTTTTCTCCTAAACCACTTGACCAATTTCATCAAAACTTGGTAGGGAGTATCCCTGGGGGAAAGGTTCAGATTTGTTCAAATGGAGGGGCTGGGTCCCATTGGGGCGCCAAAAGGGGGGAACATTTAAAAAATTTAAAAAATCTTCAAATAAACTAGAAGGCTTAGAGCTTAATATTTTGGTATGTAGTAACCTTAGGGCACGGAGAACCAAGTTTGTTCAAGGTGTGACCCTTGGGTCAAAAATAGGTTACACGTTTTGAGATTAAAGTTCATCACTATAGCAAGTATGTTAACTATTTACATTTTCAACTTCTTCTCTTAAACCACTAGACCAATTTCATCAAAACTTGGTATGGGGTATCCCTAGGGAAAGGGGTTTCAGATTTGTTCAAATGAAGGGGCTGGGCCACTTTGGGGCAAAAGGGGGGGGGGCCGGGGGGATTGACAAAACTTCAAAAAAAACTTCTTCTAATAAACTATAAGGCCTAGAGCTTAATGATTCAGTATGTAGTAAGTTTAGGGCATAGAGAACAAAGTTTGTTCAAGCCGTGACCCTGGGGTCAAAAATAGGTTATGCGTTTTTGGGTCAAAGTTCAACACTGAAGCAAATATGATAACTTCCCCATTTTTGATTTTTTTGTCCAATATTAATAGACCAATTTTTTCCAAACTTGGGAGAAGTCATCCCTAGGGGAAGGGGGTTCAGATTTGTTCAAATGAAGGGGTTAGACACTGGGAGGGTCACTTAGGGCATAAATCTCTGGTTTGAAGTAACTTAAGGGCATAGAGAACCAACTTTGTTCAAGGAGTGACCCTAGGATAAAAATATTCAAAGGCCAACCCAGTTTGACGTTAAGGCCCCATGGGTCTCGTGTTTATAAAAAGTTTTCTATTTTTGCCATGAAATTATCATTTTCTGTCATAAAATTGTCTATGCAAGGGATATCTGCTACCCCCAATTAAGCACAAGGGCAGGTGTTTCAAGAATAATCGTTGCCATAGTAACATTTGTATACCGGTAGCTTCTGCCTCATTTTGGTAGAAATTTATTTCTTACTGAAAGATTAACCTGTATTGACAAAACATAAGTCGAGCATATTTTGGGGAGCATCCGTCACTTCCAGTGATTCACTTGTTCAGATCTTCTTATTGGCCCAGACTTTTTATAAAGATCATCCTTAAAAGCTACAATGACAAACTCCCTCAAATATGGCCACCGTTGCTTCTTTCTTATGAACCATTAAATCTCGTGTTGCAGTCATGGCCTTTAAATGAATGACATTTCTTGGATTTTAAGCTTGTACATATGCAGTACATGTATGTATACTTAACCGACTTCGTTGGCTTTGTAAATAATCGTTATTAAATCTAATTGCAAGATATTCTTGCATTATTTATGCATCCAGGTTGAAGTTAAGACCCAAGGGACCTTTTGGTTGTGCAATTTTTGTATTATATATTACTATCTTTTTGCAGTGATATATGCAATTTCTTGTGAGATAGACTTGTTTGAAGCTTCTAATGTTGGTTTGTAGACTTGTTTGAAGCTTCTAATGTTGGTTTGTAGACTTGTTTGAAGCTTCTAATGTTGGTTTGTAGACTGGTTTGAAGCTTCTAATGTTGGTTTGTAGACTGGTTTGAAGCTTCTAATGTTGGTTTGCCGTCATTTTTAAAAGCCCGTCTCGGTTTGCTAGTTCATTCTCGTGGTGACTTTTTGGCGAGGCTGTTGTTTGTTTGTCAATATCCTTCGTTCTGTTGATCCTATTCTTTCTTGCTAGGTGACCTGAGTCAAAGGCTCGGGTGACCTTTTGTGATTGTTCTTTGTCCGTCGACGATCGTCGTCTGTAAACGTCCACATTTTCGGATTCTTCTCAAGAACCCTTGGGACAATTTCAACCAAATTTGGCGGAAGTACCTCAATGAGAAGCTGCTTCAAGTTTGTGAATACAAATCGACTGGTCATCATAGGGCCCTATAAAACAGTATGAATAGTATCAACAGAACGAGAGACATTGACCAACAACAAAAACTTGCGTCA
The DNA here is from genome assembly GCA_032359645.1 of Pododesmus macrochisma. NCBI lineage: Eukaryota > Metazoa > Mollusca > Bivalvia > Pectinida > Anomiidae > Pododesmus > Pododesmus macrochisma. The sequence continues at coordinate 7,158 of JAUMGZ010218163.1, forward strand.
AACAATGATAACTGTTTTGCATCGCCATGTGACGAACTTGTGCGGAAACTAAAGTATAGCAAACTATTACTGTAGCGGGAGAAATATCCTATAATATAATCGCATTATCTATTGCGTCTTGAAGACCTTCTTATGTAGGTCCAAGGTGGACTTTTCTCATACAAATCCAGTCCGTCGTCGTTAACTTTTAACATTTTCGACTTCTCCTAAACCACTGGACCAGTTTTATTCAAACTTGGTAGGAAGTATTATTAGGGGAAGGTGATTCAGATTTGTTCAAATAAAGGGACTGGGTCCCAGGGGTGCCACTAAGGGGAAGGGGAAATTGACAAAACTTCAAAAATCTTCTAACAAACTAGAAGGCTTAGCGCTTAATGAGTTGGTATGTAGTAACTTTAGGGCATGGAGAACCAAGTTTGTTCAAGGTGTGACCCTGGGGTCAAACATAGGTTACGCGTTTTGGGGTCGAATTTTAACATTATAGCAATTATGTTAACTTTTCATATTTTCGACTTTTTGTCCCAAATTATTGACCAATTATCATCTAAACTTGATAGCAAATATTCCTATGGAAAGGGGATTCAGATTTGTTGAAATGAAGGGACTTGGCCTTGGGACCGAACCTTCGTCTACCGGAACGCAAAACAGATGATGTACCTTAGAACGATCGCAACGGTATCAACATGGTCGGGGACCGAACCCTCGTCTACCGGAACGCAAAGATGATGTTCTACCACAGAGCTACCGCAACGGTATCAACATGGTCGGCGACCGAACCCTCGTCTACGGAACGCAAAGCGGATGCTCTACATCAGAGCTACTGCAAATATATTAACATGTGTATCTAAATGTTTTACTTATTTGAAGAAATTATATCAATTCTGTAAACAAATCAAATAACGAAACATATTTTACGTGATCGGTCAATCAATCGATAAATGAATCTATTTACCAGGCAATGGATAAATCAGTCGGTCAATCATACGATGAACTAAGAAATCACCTATCTAATAAATTTATCAACTAATCCACCTTTTCAACTTTCAATCTCGCAGTTAAATAAATAAAAAAAAAAAATATGACGGCGAACCGTCCGTCCATCCTTTCAGAACAAATCGTAGTTTTACCGATATATGGTGTGGTATGCGTTTTGATTGATTCTTCATGAGCCCGGCGTGTCGCTGTTGTAACGTGGTCATTATTTCATGTAGACATAGAGCAACCCAGTCTTTCTCCTACCAAGGCATGCTAAGTGCATATCAAGGAGTGAAGACATTGAACATTTTAACGCCTTAGATTTTTACGCGGTCAGGATTCGAACCCCCGCCCGAGATTCGAACATTAGCCTACCAGCACGAAGAGAATGCAAACGACACATTTCATAATAAAAAGCAAACTGGAGACATAGACAGAAAAAATACAATTATTAGCTAAACAAAAAACATACACCTTTGATTACAAAACAAGAACCGAAACAAGGTGTCAATCCTTGTACACGGGGTCGTTAGCTAAGCGTCCACTGCAAAGGTCATACCAGTCTTAAGCTGGTCTCTACCTTTCAAGTCTATATAAGGTCATGCCAGCATAGGTTTCTATATGATTAGACAGGTAAACACTGTACCGCGATAATACATACAAAATGGGGTTAATAACATACAAAATAAATTAAATGATACAGGCACTCTGTCCAATAAATATTCCTCCGATATCAAAGGCACCAAGAATAGAACAACACTGTAGCTATTTTACCATTGTGTTTCAAACATAAACATGTATCGATACATATCGACAGAGGCAACAAGAAAAAGTGGCATTATTATCGGAAAATAATAAATTATGCCGATGTAGGCAATATCGAATTCAATATAGAAATTCAACAAAACATCGTGATTTAAAAAAAAACAACAAAAATGAAATAATATTTTTCAACATTTATTGTCACAAAACAATTGCGAAATACTGAAGATGGGAAGTCTCAGCTTATATATTCACATACTATCAGTTCACGTCCCTGATAATAATAAAACATTGTTATACATACGGTTCTCACTTAAATAAGAAATAACATGCATATTTACATTAAATATTTCAGACCATTACCTTTTACACACATCTTATATTATCTTATTCATTCATTCATTTCTTAAATTGCATCTTGTTCATATATCATTTTTCCACAGATAAAACTATAGACTATGCGAATTGGTACCTTACATGCACATTCACACTTTAGTACATATTGTATAAATTATTAAATTTATTTTGCAATCATTTACAAAAAGAATGGAAAGAGTCGCAAATAACATATATCCCTGTTTCTTATGTAAATCTGGTTAGCACATTTTGTCTATATCTATGATTTTAGGAATAATGACACCAAAATCAAATGGACTGACGACCAAGAGATCAATTAACAAAATATAAATGACAGTACAGACACGCTTAAAACTATATCATAACAAATATTCCAGACCAGTCGCCAACATTGAACGACTTAAAGCGACCATTCGACCAAGAAATCAATTAACAAAATATAAATGACAGTACAGACACGCTTAAAACTATATCATAACAAATATCCAGACCAGTTGCCACCATTGGACGACTTAAAGCGACCCTTCAACTATTTGAATTGTTACGTTTACAGGACAAACAGGTTTCAAACCTACAAACAGGACCAACATATTGATAACATTAAAATTACTTTAAATTAAAATTCTAAAACGAATCAGAAGATACTAAGAATATCATGGTTTACTTTATCCGTTCTTATTAAACATGATTTATTTTATTCAAGATGGTTTATTTATTATTTTAATCTTAATTTTATGAAAACTAAATATTGTTAGTTTTCTTTTTAAATATAACTGTTACACTATGTTTTTGCAACTTGTCATTTGAAATTCAATTATAACTATCTCCCTTCTGCTTTAAATAAGTTTTTGTCCTCAAAAACAAAGAAAAAAGAAATCACTATATCACTTACAGTTTGGTTTATACTATCTACTAGCTATTTAAGGCATAATAGATGGGGGGAAATCAAGGAAAATGTGTTAAACAACAGTATTATCAAACAAGAATCTGAAATGCGAATGCAAATTGAACACAAATAAATGAACAAAATAGAAAAAGAGTTCGTAATAAATGTCACTCGGTGTTAAGCATGTTGAACAATCACATCACAGTTGGCGTCTTTCCTTGGAAATGGAATGTCCAATCACACACGGAACGAGAAGAATTGTCAGTTGTTGAATCCGGAACACTTCGCATTATCACAAAGCATTAGAAATAAAGTGAAAATGTTCAATTGTAAGTACTACTCAATATATACATTGTCCAGCATTTATTTATTTACATTATTAGAATAATCACTGACTCTTTGAGTCCTTGCATCTGCCAATGGATAGGCAAGACCTTGATGTGCTACCAGTATGTAAGCTGCATAAGGTTGGGTTAAAATTTGATTAACTTTGTATTTTGCCTACCAAGAAATAGAAATTGAGGAAGGAACTGCTATACTTTGATGTGTTAGCTTATTAGTGACTTTAAATCCTTTCGTTGGATCATTTTATTTTTATCTGAAGTTTTTTCTTGAGTTGAAGCTTTTGTGATGGTGGCTGTAGTACTGTTAAACTGGCTGAACAGGGTGCATGCAAGAAGCATAGGAACTGCAATTGTCCATTTTAAATCTATAACGACATAAAATATAGAAGAAAAAAAATAAGCTATGGAGACCTTTGAAAATTGTGACATAGTGTTGATCAGACACAACATTAATAAAAGAGTTGACTACTTAGAAGTCGTGTATACTTATTGTTTAAGTGGTCGCTTAATTAAATTTTCATTTTCAAAGTAACTAAATTTTACATAAAATGAAATTCCTTAGGCAAAGAGTTAAAATAAGATACCGTATTTAACTGTTGACTGACTGCCAAAATATTCACAATATCAAAAGAAAAATGACTAGTGCAAATTTCTTTTGATATATATATGTCTTATTTTTTGTTTGATTTATAAAACGCCGAATACTTTAGACATCTCAGACTCGGCATGGCAAGCCGTTTTTATCTTACGATACGGTATCTATTATATCTGATGTAATACTCATCAATAATCAGCTTTATATTAACTCGGGGGTTTCAGTCATTAATTTCTAAAGAATATATATAAATCTGAACCGTATGACACAAGATATCTTCCTTCAACTTATAATTTCGCATTAAACCTAGTTAACGATTATTACAGTATTTTAAAACGATTGGTACTAATACAAAAACAGAATTTCTTAGTTTATTTGATAGATTATAATAAAAAGAACTACACATCCGCCAGACGCAGTAAGTGGTTCACTGATACAAAAGAATGTATGCATATATATATATATATATATATATTTCTCCTACGATCCATATAGGTTACGTCACTCTGGAGAGATGGGTTTTATAAATTTATC
>JAUMGZ010218174.1:1022-11609 GCA_032359645.1 Pododesmus macrochisma
GGTAACGTCATTATTTGGGTACAGTGACGTTATATATTGTTCAAACAAGTAAATTATATCAAACGAGGACTTGTCAGGTCCGTAACGCCGAGGACTTGTCAGGTCCGTAACGCCGAGACGAAAATCATTTTTGACAATAAGATCCTAATATTTATACATTTGATCAACATTACATCATAAATACATCGCAACCGTCAGGTATTTAATTCTGAACACGTGACTTGCTACATATATATATAAGTATACTTTAATTCTGAACACGTGACTTGCTACATATATATATAAGTATACATATTGACAAATATAGCCCCTTGGTAAGACCGTCGAGAGGACCAATGTCATTTAATTATTTTGTCACGGCTTTTTGAGTAGACCAAATTAACAAATTGTGAGAAATGTGTCACCATTTGTCGCCACTTTACATTTCAGCTTACGATGTGTAGCGTGTATATCAGTCTTTATTCAGTTTTCTATTTTTTCTAAGATCCAACGTCTTTTGATTTCATACATGAATGTCAAGCATAAAAAATGAATAATTTCGAAATACGTTTAACAATATCAGCACTTATTAGCCTACGTGCATTTGCTTTGTAGGTTTCGATGTCAACATGAAGATAGGCTTTTAGATGTCTTTGACCGATACCTTGGTTTACGTATCGATTTGTATGATGGCCTCGTATCGTAGACAAATGTGAGTGACCGACCGAACATCGAAGTCTTGTAAGATTCAAGTGTTATGACAGCAGATAACCATGGCATTAAAATAAATATCACGTATAAGCTGATAGAAGGGGGATGTCGCGAGACTAAAAAGAAGAGGCCTCCGAAATGTCATCGAAACATTTCTGCGATTAGCATTTCCTAACTTTGAATGAAGAAAATCTAATTTACAACTGTGTCCCCCTTTTCTGGCGAATGAAGGATATCACAGAAATGCCTAGCTAAGAATGTTTGTTTGTGTGGTTTTTTTTTTGGTGTTTTTATGATTTTAAGTAGTTTTATCAAGCATATTGCGAAAAAAGACCAAAATGAGTATTACATAACAACAGGTCAGGGAGGGAAGCGGGAGGGTAATTGAAACTTAAAGCAAAGGAGACAGTGAAGGAATGAGTATTAGTGAACGCAATGACGTTTCCGCCTACTCTTCTCGAACTTGACTTAATAATCTCTATCGTGCCGAAGGGGTTACATATTTCTGTACAATTGACCTGCTTCGAAGCAAGATCTGAGGTTCGGGACAGGGGTGTCTCACACAGAGTATTGGCTCTTTCCTCTTATTAATATCATATTTATCGGAGGCGTGTTTCAGATTGCATTTTGTACTCAAGCTGAGCGTTCAATACCGATCTTGTCTCACCTCTTCTTTCAAACCTGTCTAAATAGGGAGGCCAAACCATTGACATAAGCTCCAGTCAGCGGCACTTTCAAGGTCTTCAAGACACTTGATCACAGCCCGACCAAGTTCGTTTGTCACACACAAAGGAGTGGCTCGATGTACAGACAATATTTATAAGTTGGTTACAATGTTAGTGTCTGCGACCTAGAATCGCAGTTAAGGCACCACTACGAATTAAGACATAAATTGACTATGTTTAATTATACTGCACAAGCATATATCGTCTCGACATGACCTTGTATGAGTTCAATAGACCCACCTGTGAAACAAACCGACTGGTCAATAACTTACGTCTTTTTTTAATTTGAATTCATTACTTAGTATTAGTATCAACAAGATTGCATCAAATGCTTACAAGCATTTTTTTTTTTTAAATTAATATCATCTAAACACTAATTGTGTCTCTATACATATATGTGAAAGTTCCTGCGATTTCGTTTTCAATCGTTTCGTGGCAGTCACCTGGTTTCACCTACGGCGGTCTGATTCGACCTTTAAGCTCAGTTAATATCACCTGAGATAACCTTAAACGGTTTTAATCGCTCGTATCGTTTATATGTCATGTGGTTTAATGCATTTTTCTCTCACATTTGCATTTTCGAATTTGCAACATCAAATCGAGATGATTGATTTCTTTTATTAAAATGTTATTTAAACACAACATAACTGTAGAAGTGTTTTGTGTGTCCGCCCGGTCAACATTATTACGGTCACATCACAACCAGCGATAACAGGTTTAAAACGCGACCTCTTTATCGGTCGGATCAGTCCGATGACCTTGCCTTGTGTCAATAATGTCACTGTACACTTATGACGCAAGTAAACAATACACCATTCACGATATCTATCGCAGGTTTAACCTTGATGTCTGTGCACACTCACTACAGCGCTTTTATATGTGTGCATACCAGTAAAAATCATGCTCCGCTGGTTTTGAAATATTTCAACACATTAGTTAGTACCAGGGTACCTCCATAAACGGTTGTAAAGGATACACAAATAGATTTATTTTAGAATTTGTCCTTAAGCCGAGGTCGCGCTGGCAATTATCCAATATTACACCAGACTGGTTGGAGGCTTGCAGTCAAGACATTAGTGACATAATATGTTGGCTATATAAATTTAGTTACATCGTATCTGTATATTTTTTAAATACTAAAATTGTATAACAATATTAATTGAATCATTCATTTGCAATATCAGAGTTGCTACGTTTATCAAGTTTTCATTTTTTTTACAATATTTAGAGAATGAAAAGCACTAACGAGAAACAGTCTTGCAACTAAACAAGCTACGACACGGTTCAGCGCCCCTTTCACTGCAGCTTAAAGAGCGCGATACATATGCATCACCTATTTGCATTTAAACGTGTATAATTATAAACTATATGAATAAATCACCTGTGTATGCATTAGTTCTTCATGGAATATCTACATATATACACGTATATCAAATACAAGGATCAAGATGGAAGGAGGTAAATATTATGCAATGGGTTGAAAAAATTCCTGAACATAGGACTGTCAGCTTAGCGTCCCATAAAAAGGAGGTATCTTCCCTTCAACATGTCCAATATGAAGCCCCTACCAGGAATATGGCAAGCCGTTTGCGTTTTTTATCCATTAAATGCAGATATCTCCATTGATATGTACAATACATATATCTCTATTTCAATTAGACATATCTGTATTTGAATTAAAGATATCTCTAATTGTACTATACATAGTAAATAGATATATCTGTATTTATGTGGAAAGAGAGATATCTTTAATTCTAATACAGATATCTCAAATTGAAATAGAGATATCATTAATTTAAATAGAGATATCTTTCATTATACAAGAAATCGAGATATCTTTATTTATAATACAGATATCTCTTTTTGAGACAGAGATATCTCTAATTGAAATTGAGATATCTTTAATTGAAAAAGAGATATCTTTAATTGAAATAGAGATATCTCTAATTTAAATACAGATATCTCTTATTGAAATAGAGATATCTTTAATTATACAAGAAATCGAGATATCTTTATTTATAATACATATATCTCTTTTTGAAATAGAGATATCTCTAATTGAAATTGAGATATCTTTAATTTAAATAGAGATACATTTAATTGAAATAGAGATATCTCTTATTTAAATACAGATATTTCTAATTGAAATAGAGATATCTTTAATTATACAAGAAATCGAGATATATTTATTTATAATACATATATTTCTTTTTGAAATAGAGATATCTCCTTTTGAAATTGAGATATATTTAATTGAAATAGAGATATCTTTAATTGAAATAGAGATATCTCTATCTGTATTTAAAATAAAGATATCTCTAATTCAACAACAAATAGAGATATCTGTATTTTGATTAGAGGTTTTTCTATTTCAGTTAGAGATATTTTAATTGGACAAAAACTAGAGATATCTGTATTTGAAATAGAAAAATATCTGTATCTAAATAGAAATATCTGTATCTAATGAATAAAAACCCAAACGGCTTGCCATACCAGGAACATAATCTCCAGCCAGCATAGCAACTCTGTTCATCGAAGTACACAAATACCCCATGCGGTGTAAAGAACAGGGGAGTCGTATACATGTACTAAGAAGTTTTCCTTGTCATATCATTAGTATACGAAAGAGCTCAAGAGACTATTGTACCTTTGGTGTTCCTGTAAAATGTACACAAAATTACAAAATTAAGATGTACATGTGCATGCTGTAGTGTACACCTAGTTTGATATTTTTTGTTATTATGTAGGATCAAAACAAAAATAAAAAAGAAAATCCTATTAACTATTCTGTTGACAACATTTTCACAATTTGAAGAAAAAAACATAGAGCAGTGTTCACTAATACATGTACCTAACGACATATTTTCAAAACATTTTTATGAAAAAAGAAGAACGAACGATCGCGAAAAATGTTCGCGTCCCGCTAACACTGCGACCTTTTATAAACCGTGGCCTCTTGGACAGTAAGTCAAGACTACGTAAGACCTTGGATACACGCGCTCAAAAGTTAAGGACATGTAGGCTATGAATGCTTCAGCAAGTATAGATATTGTCGTATAACACACATTGCTATTTCTGACAAACTGCATAAAGCCCGTTGTGTATTTATGACAGCTTGGTTGCAATATCAGGCTTGTAAACATGTCCCATTCTTCGTAAACTGAATCGTTCTGACAGAACAGATGCTATACTCCACGACTTTCATTCTAGAAATATTATCACTGCAATTCTCATAGACCAATCGAAATAATATACGAGGAAAAACTTCTGGTGTTTCTTAAAAGATGCTTTTGTAAACGCGTGTGAATTGTAAACATAATGGATAGGTTTGTAATTGTTGCATCACTTCTGCACCTGGAACATAAGAGAACACCGCAAATGTCTGTGAATGAATACGAATTATATGTGTCATTCATACACTGTATTTCAGAAATAAGAATCATATATTTATGTTTTAACTGTTTTCTTGGACATAACCCTCAAATGTTGGTCTTCGCGTCTGATAAAACACTGACGTGACTATGGTCAGCATTGCAGCAGTCTTTTTCTAGACTCACGCGTTGCTAAACAGGAAAACTTCTTAAGGTCGGTTTTTGTCACAAAAGAATATTCCTTATTTTATCAATGATTAATCACTGATTTTATGAATATATCGATGAAAACACGGAACAATTTATCAAATGCTGGCGAGTTTCGAAATTTAAACAACAAGTCCCATCCCAGTGAGGACATTTTGAAATATCAATACGAACACGCTGTAATCAGATAAGGTTATTCCATCTATCTACAGTCATTTATCTATCAAATCCGTGTTTTAAATAATCAACAAAAACGTTTTAAACACAACCTGCGACGACTTTTAAAGACAACAGAAACAAATGTAAAAATAATGGAGAACAAAATAAATCCGAGTGACTGACAACACAGTAGAACGCTTATAAATATAAATAATAAGTAAGAATGATATCCGCATCAGGGGAATGACCACAAGAAGAGAACGACAACAAATATGAATTCATGCGATAATATATAAATATATAAATTTAAAAACAAAGCACATGAATATAAATATAAATATTACAAACAAAAATGAGTAAACATTTACAAAACTGACCTTGTTCTCTAAGGAACTGATCGCATTTGATAAATCTTCAGACGTGCGAGTCCAATGGTCAGTTTTTCAGTTTGTGGTTGATGGTCACTTAGTCCATGCGTATCAGTGAACAGTTAAATCACAGAGGATGTACTTTTACAGTAGCAGTATGTTTTATATTGTGTGACGTAACCTTACTATAATGTGTACTTACACACGTCCAATCACTGATAAGTCCTCAAGAGTCTTTATCAAAGGTCAAAGTTCACTGATCGATGTGTCAAGTGTGCACAGTGAGAATAATGTTGGTCGAAATGTATGAAGTTAAACTTTAATGTTTTAACAACGATATTAAAAAACAAATTATTATAACTTATGTCAAAATCGTTCAATCTCTCTTTGGCTTAGATGGTGGCGAGTGGATACTTTCCGTGGGAAGAAACCGGATAGCCCGGAGGAAACCCACGTGTGAAGACTGAATAATGTTTGTCGAAATATATAAAGTTAAACTTTAATTATTAAACAACGATTGAAATACAAATTGTTACAACTTATGTCTAAATATCTCGAAATATATCGTTGGCACGTATGGTAGCGCGAGTGTATACTATCTTTGGGAATAAACCGGAGTGCTCGGAGGAAATACTCTTGTTAAGGTTGGCGATCTTTTACCATATCATTTACGACTGAATTTAAAAATGTAATCAAGTGACTTCTTTATTATGGACAGTAATCCATGTAAACGTGACTGCTTTTGTTAATGATACGACACTTTGCAAGATTAGAACGGACAATCAATAGAAATAAAATGATATCAACAAGTGACTAAAAACAGATGCGCTGTGTGAACGGACCCTCGTCCAAGATTCAAGGCCTAGCTATGAATCAACTGCTGTCAACGGCACTAAAGTGAGAATGAATTAAGAATAGGCAAGAATAGGCAAGAATAGGCACGAATAGGCAAGAATAGGCACGAATAGGCACGAATAGGCAAGAATAAAATAGAGACAAACCAAAACGACAATAGGACAACCTGATGGTTTGGAAAATTGCAACAATGTAATAGGTCAAGTCCAAAATTTAGTTGCATGTTTGATGTAATACCAGCAAAGTAAATATCTCTGATTTTTTCAATTAATTTCTTTTAAATATAATATCAAAATTGTAATTGCATCTTGCAAGCTTGGGTGATTTCATAAATATGTGTAAGAGTAGTTATTGATCAGGCTAATATACACACTTTAAAGAGCCCCATGTTGTGTGAAAGGACCTTTGGACTCTGGAACAAACCGACACAGATATGAATATACCCATATACAATTTGTAATTTTGGACCCATAAATCTTTCACTTCGTCAGAGATTTCTCTCCTATATTTACCTTTATTACTTGAACGTCAAATACCATCTTTAATAGATTTGACACGCTTAATGGAACGTCCGAAAAAGCCAACTGTATTCAATGAACGCACAGTATATTCTTCAAATGTTTGCCAACATAATTCATCTTACTTTAATGCACGCCTTAAGAATGTACCATCAGTTATATATTTAATCAAACATTGACAGAATATAAAGAAAACAAATGTATTGTAAATGCTTGGTAACCTTGATTCAATATTAATTGTAAATATTATCTTCTGGATGCGTTTAATATTTTTTATTTACGTTTTATAGGCGATTGATTCAGTTGTTAATTGTTGAAATACTTGGCAGAAAAGTGAAGTGTATTAATTTATTTCTTAACATATGTTTTTCCTTATGAATTCTTGTCTCATGCGAGAAGTTGAAAGGTAGATGCCTCATTATCCAATTTAACCACACCGTCTGGATTTGTGCAATTCAAATTATATAACCTTTCCCCTTTAAAAAAAAAAAAGAGAGCTAGGAATGATTTCAGAGAAAAGCTAATATAAATGTTTATCTTCATAACAAATTTGGAATTAAAATGAAATGACTATCTGACTAGCAAGAATAGAATAACACACAAACACGCGAATGACAAGCATATGTAATATACAATCGACATCACTGAAAAGTTTTTACCTTCGACCAATAAACAAGAAACATATTGAAACAATTTCTTAACGCTGATTAACAGTTAGATAGAAGCAGAATCCCAACACGGACATATATATTTCTTCTTGCCTATTCGTGCCTATATATTTCTTCTTGTTCTTGATTTAGGTTATACACATGGAATGAAATAACAATTTTTTAAAACGGAGCATTGATTGCGAAAATGATCATAACCCTGCAACTATGAATAACTAAATTTAACAAATTTACAAACTCACACAAGCACTCACCCAATGTTTGTGCAATAATATGCGTTTGAACTTTTAAGAACATAGGTATATTAATTTTAATTGATCGAAGCTTTAAGTTTATTTTAATGTTAGCACCACCCTGTGCAGTCGCGAGGAAATGCACGTCTCTGTTGATATCAGAGATGAGAGAGTGCCCAATATGCACTTTTACACATAAGGACGGTGACACTCAAAACTGATAAGTATTCGGGAAGTTTTCAATCTTATATCACTTAAAAACCAATTGTCTTAAGGAGTAACTGTGCTAATAATAGACCCGCGTGCGTACTCGAGGACAGTCACATTTTCCCACCTGCTCGATCCTATGCGCACTTGTCATTCCCACACATAACAACCTACATTCTGCTCGTGCATTTTGCTTTATACTTTCACATTCGCTTTATTTTGTTATAACTCATTCTTAAAAAAAATTCGTGATATTTCCTTTTTTAGTTAATACATGTATATGTTGTTCTTTTGTCTGTGTGCGTCCTACGTTTTCCTTTTGTTTGCCCATGCCCACGGACTTACGGCTTTAGAATATCGTCTTGGTTTTTCGTATGTATTACTTTAAGTAGCATTAGCTTAGTTTTGATAAAAGGATATCTTCAGCGAAGTTTTAATTCAATATAACCCAAAACACGCTCTTGTGTTTCTTTGTTCATCCCTCACTGGCCTCAGTATTTATAGTATTTAGCACGAGATGGATCCATATTGAGCTCTCAATGTGTCTGTGAGCTTAAAATTAAGTTCCCTCAGATTTGGTTTTAGGGCGTTAGCTACTGAAATGAATAATTTAAAGCAGTAGTAACTGTTTTCAAAAAAAAAAATGAATTCATAGACGATGATTTTTTATATTCATTTTAATATACTCAGCTTCTGGGTCATTGTGTCTATTTACTGCTTTAAACGCATGCGCTGAATTGGATTCAAAGACTTGGACGCAACGTTTCATTAGCAACCATTAATTTCTATAAAGAAACAAGAAGAAACGAGTAACACATTGTACCCGTCTTAAGCTATGTTTGATTATAATCCATTTTCGTCTGTTAATTCTCATAAATAATAAACTCTCCCATACCCGTGTGTCGTTCATGAGAATGAGTTACTCGAATGAATTATACATGTTATAGATTATCTTTTTTTTCTTTTTGATTTTGTTCAAGCTTCTGCGTATTATTGGACAAAATATATGCGGGAGCCTTATACCATCATAATGATTCTTGTGTGAGAGTTAGACTGGTTCTCCCCTTTGTTACTTCTCTCTACAAAGGCTGCGCTCCGCAATACAAAGACAGGTAGCAAGTAACCACGTTTGATTTTTGATTGGTTGGTTTTAAATTCCGTTGTACAAGTTCATTTTCGAAAAACAACTATCTTTTATGTTGACGTAAACAACGCGCGAAATATGTGCATATCGCTGGTGTAGGAAAACATACTCAAGACGGCTACTAGCTACCTGTCTTTGTTAAGCGGAGCGCCGCCCTGGCGGAGAGAAAGCAGCGTAACAAAGGGAGAGAACCAGTCTAGTGTGAGAGTTTACGGTTAAAGCTGTTATGCATAACATAATTTCAGTACATCAATCGAAACAGGAGACCACAATGCTCTTTCTCCGTCATAAGGCTCTTACTCTAAATAAGAGTCAGCACAAGTAAAGTCGTTATCAAAGGACGTTCGAATAGAAATACCTAAAGACTTGCTGCATATTTTATTGGAATAATATTACCCCATCTCAAATATGCTGTAAACAGCATGGAGAGCTATGCTGGCAGGGACTTATGTTCCTGGTAGGATCAACCAAGTCAAGCAGGTTGAAGGGTAAAGACCATACACACATTAGCACGTCTTCTGTAACCCCTTGACACGATACAGATCCCCACGTGAAATTCGATAGAGGAGTAGGTGGAAACGCCGTTGCATGGTTTTATCCTTCGTTTTGAACTGTCTCTACTGCCCTGATCTTCAATATCTGTCGCTAAGTCTCTTCTTGACCTATTTCTTGGTTTTTCTTCTTGGGTCTTTTGTCACCAAAAACATGTGAAATACTCTGTAAGTGACGGTATGCCTTAATTAAACAAACACACAACACTCCGTTTGATGGAACGCTAAGCTGGCGGTCCTGTGTACAGGAATTGTAACCCCCTGACACGATGAATATTCCTCATGTAAAATTCTATAGAAAGAGTAGGCGGTTTATCCTTTTTTCTGAAATATCCCTTTTCCTTTGATTTTCGTTCCCGTCGCCGCTTCTCTTCCTGTCCTGGATTTTCTTTCCCGTTCCTTTCGCCGCTTCTCTTCCTGTCCTGGATTTTCTTTCCCGTTCCTTTCGCCGCTTCTCTTACTGTCCTATCATTTGGTTTGTCTCCTTTGGTTTTTTGTCACGATATCGGTGAAGACGTTAAGCCCTAATTAAACAAACAAACACATCCTTTGGTCTCTTGTCACGTTAAAGTACTCTGGAGGTAACGTTTAACGCTAAATTAATAAACTGGCAAACAAACAAAGCTGTAAACAATAAACAGAGCAGACCTTCATACAAGTTTGATCAGAGATACATCTATAATATATGTGCTGAAGCTATAATTATTTCTAAAATTATGAATCGTTGTTATTCTTTGAATGATTAATTAAAATCTAATTGAATACGAATTAATAATTCAAAGTTTGAACCGTGAACACTTTTTTATTAGTTTTTAATCATCTCCATGACACACCTATTGGCATGTAAGCAGTGTCTCCAAATGTTCTACTTCCGGTAGAAAAGACATCCTT
>JAUMGZ010218185.1:0-11608 GCA_032359645.1 Pododesmus macrochisma
TAAATATTACACAGGTGCTAGTGCATATTGTCACTTACCTGTATTCCATTCACACCTTCGCGATCGGCTGTCGTACCCGTGGTGTGATAACATATCCCAAAGAATTCAACGGACTGTTGTAATTTACCTATTTTCTGTAACATTAAGTGTGGTGTTGAATGCATCGCTACTAGTGCGTTTAACCGTTAACTCGTCCATTGTATCCTTAAAGGGCCCATTTCACCAAGGACTGTTTATTTCCAATCGGCCC
Organism: Pododesmus macrochisma; assembly: GCA_032359645.1. Classification (NCBI taxonomy): domain Eukaryota; kingdom Metazoa; phylum Mollusca; class Bivalvia; order Pectinida; family Anomiidae; genus Pododesmus; species Pododesmus macrochisma. The sequence continues at coordinate 251 of JAUMGZ010218185.1, forward strand.
GATCTGGACCAGATTGTCCCCGATGAATCAATTTTTTTGATCGGCCCGATTGTCGTCCTGAATCGCCACCAATCGTCCCCTTTTTTTACCCGATCGAGTCCCGACCAATGGACCATGGCGGGGGGACGAATCACGGACGTTCCTCGCGCGATCGACACGTTTACGGGGCGCAAGAACCCACATATATACGACAAAGCCCCGGTAGAGACACGCCTCTCGCTCGCAAGTGAGCGATCTTAGCGCGTTGTTCGGCCGAGAGAGGCAGAGAGAGGCCAAACATGGGCAATCCCGGCTCGAGAGAGGACGCTTTCGGGCGCTCTGCGGCCGATGTCAGCCGTCCTTCAGCCGTTCTTCGCGCGAGAGTGGCCGAATGTAGGCGTATGTTGACACAGGAAGCCGCAGGAAGCCGCAGGAAGCCGACAGTAAACGGTCTACGGACGATTTAAACGATCTTCGGACGTTTTTCGGCCGACCAAATTTGCCTAGGTCGGCCCGACTATATTAATCTAGTCCGATCGAAGCCTTTCATCACTTTCTGACCAGCCAGGGAAGGTCATGGACCAACAAGCAGTTATGGGGCTTTTTGTAGCTTTACAACTTCGTTCTACCATAGCACAGCAAAATGTTATTACACTAGAAGATATGCTGAGGAGGAGGCCAAAGACCAAGAGAAAATATGCCAAGAAGAAGTAAGTTTTTGTGAATTTTTAAAGGTTTTTCACTTGTGTTTTGTTTTCAGTACCTGTGCAGTTTTTATTTTATATTTGGTTGATAATTTTCTGGCATTGGTATTAATTTGTAAATTTATCATTATTTATAATAATTTTGAGTAAATATATGCCTTGCTGTTGTATTTAGTAAAAAAACAAGAAGAAAAAGGATCAACATAACAATTAATTCTTTGTGACATTTTAAAGCATTCCTATATGTGTTTTAGGTTTTAATTCTCTGGCATTGATATTGTTCTGTATAAATTTCTTATCATTTACAATAATTGTGTTTAATTGGTTCCATTGCTGTTGTATTTAATAACAATTATTATTACTATATTCCAGGTTTTGGTGTGCTCCCTGGCTGGGTGATGACAAAAGGCTACACTACGGCCACTACGATGCACTGATGCAAGAGATGAGGGTCGGTGATTCTGCTGCTTTCCTAAACTTTCTGCACATGCCTCCAGAGATGCTTGATGAGATGCTGGCTCGGATAGGTCCACGTATACAGAATATTGACACCAACTACAGGCTGGCGATAGATCCTGGGGTGAAGCTGGCCGCCACCTTGCAATACCTGGCGACTGATGAGAGCTTCCCAACCGTGTCCTTTTCCTTCAGAGTGTCACGTCATACAGTTGCTACCTTAATTCCTATTGTGAACGAGGTCATTGTAGAAGAGTACAGAGATGAAGTTATCCCCTGTCCTGTAACTGCTGAAGAATGGAAACAGATCGCTGATGAGTTTCAGAAGAAATGGAATGTACCACACGCCCTTGGAGCTCTGGATGGTAAGTATTGCGCAATCAGGAAACCTCCTAATACTGGGTCGCTGTACTACAACTACAAGAAGTTCTGCTCTGTGGTGCTGATGGCTCTGGTCAACGCCAACTACATATGTTTATGAATTGATGTTGGTGGGTATGGACATATGTCTGACGCGCAGATCTTCAATGCATCAGTGCCGAAGGAGTACATTGAAGAGGATATGCTTAATCTGCCTGTTCCAGTGCCTATACCCAACGATGACGTTGATGTGCCCTACTTCTTCCTGGGGGACGATGCCTTTGCTTTACGTGACTGCATGATGAAGCCCTACTCCAGAAGAGGTTTGAGCAGAGAGGAGGCCATCTTAAATACAGGATATCTAGGGGCAGACGTGTTGTGGAGAACGCCTTCGGAATTTTGGCTGGCCGGTGGTGTTGCATGCTTATGCCTATGCAAGTGACCCCTAAAGTTGGCAGACTGAATGTGGAAGCAAGTGTGATTCTTCACAATATCATGAGGATGAGGTATCCACAGATGCAGAATGCAGAACTGGATAAGGAAGATGAAGACCACAACCTCATCCCAGGAGATTGGAGAAATGGACCTATGATGCATGACCTTGCCTAAAACCTTGGCTATAACAGGGACAATGTTGAAGGAAAGAACCAGAGGGACTATCTCAAGCACTACTTCAACAGTCCAGCTGGGTCGGTTTCTTGGCAGGATAGAGCTCTTCAGCCCACAGACAACTACAGATATTGACATTCTGCCTAAATGTCTATTGAAATACTTTTGTATACTGTTTTGACTTTGTAAAGTGTTTTTATAACTTTATAAATACTTTGTAAATGACTTTGTAAAAATTACCTTGTAAATAATAACTTTGTAAATTAAAATAACTTTGTACTTTGAAAAATAAAGCCCACACACTTCTAAGAAAATAGTAACAAAATCAAATAAAAACCACAAAACTAAATTGAAGCTATAAATTTGGTGAACTTGTGTGTTTTTTTATTTTATTTTTGTCAAACACCAACAAAAAAAGAAACCAAAAGAGGGCAACTTCAATAAATATTTGAAGCAAAAAAGATTGTTCAAATAATGTTTATATAACTACTGGTCATCAGAGGGCGGCTGGTCAGAAGAGGCATCAGGCTGTTGGTCGTCGGTAACTTGGTCTACCATGCTGTCCTGGGAGTCTGGGTTCTGGTTAAGCACGGAACCGAATGAAGCCTTGAAGCTCACCCGGTCAAGGTTTCCCTGCAAAGGCAGCTGCGGCGTGTTCAAAGTGGCATGGGTTAATACCCTAAACGGTGGGCAGCTATGTGATCTGGGTGATGATCTGGAGACGGTCTTTGCATGAAGGGTGCGCTGCACCCACTCGCTATCCATAGAATTCAAGGGAGACACTCCGGGATACGTCTGGGTGTCCTACTGGCTAGGGTGAGGCTGCCACTCGTTGTGCACATGCTGCTGCTGCTGTTGAGGCTGCGGCTACGGCTGCTGGAGAGGCTGCTGTTGATGTTGAGACTGCTGATTGAGAGGCTGTTGTTGCTGTTGAGACTGCTGATTGAGAGGCTGTTTTTGCTGTTGAGACTGCTGATTGAGAGGCTGCTGTTGCTGAGGCGTCTGCTGCTGTTGACCCTGACGTTGGGTGGCGTAGGCTTCATCATTCTCCGCTACCATCTCCTCGCAGAATCTTGTCCTGTAACGTTTCCAGATCTCTGGGCGTACCTCGTTGAACTGGCTGGACAGGTAGCCGCACATGTGATGCTTGTCTAGGCTGGTGGTTGGCCGTAGCGTCTGCAGCAGGTACCTGGAGAGCTGGGCTAACTCGTTGCTCTGCTCCCTTTGGGACTGCATCTCGTTGATGGCGCGCTTGTCAGTAATAGAAGAGTCGTCGGCGGCGAGAGCTGTCCTTTTCTTGCCCCTGCGGACGGTCGTAGTTGTCTCGGTGTGAGACGGGCGTCGCAGCGCAAAAGACCACAACGTTGATTGAGAGGGTGGGGTGTCAGGCATCTCCGAAACGTCCAGGATGCAGTCGTCTTGTGGATCAGGGATCACTTCTACGGAGGTCGAGGTAGAGGCCACGACCAGGGGCGCTGTAGCTGCAGCTACCACCTTCGCCTTCATAGATACAGTGTTCCTCCTGGGAACCTCTATCATATGGGGGATCAAAAAAGAGAAGTTGTCAAGGATCCATCTGAAAATACACAAATTAAAATAAACATTATATAAACAAGAAAAACATATTTCAACACATAATAAACATGAATTATAATAATGTGGTATTAATGTACTGTCATAGACAAGCACCAGTTAATAGATTTTTTATGAAAAAGCAAATAATTAAAACACTTCAGAAATCAAAACAACTATTTGTACCAAATGTTTGCAAAAATCATACAAATGTCATTATAATAGTTGACTGTACTGTCACATAAACACATATTTTACAGAAATTAATAATACAATTATTTCTATAAATTATGTTTAAAAAATAACAACATTATTACAAAGTCGTGCAGACCTTTGACATTATCAGAAAAAAATGTCAAAAAAAACTTTAAATTCATTTTAAAATAAATTATGATACATTTCAACAGTTTACATCACTGTAACATATGAAAGACAACATGATCAATAAAACTGGAAAGCTGAAATAAAAATATTATAAATAAAATTATTAAATACGGACTGCTCCCTGACCGGACTTGGTTTTCCTCAGACGAGAGAGTCGGGTCCGGATCAGCTCTTCTCTGGTCCGTTGCATCACTTCCACCTGGGTCCTCCACAGCTCATCCCTGACCGTCTTGTTCAGCCAATCCCTCTTGGACTTGTCGTAGAGGCAGGGGTTCTGTTGAATAAAGTCCACCATCTTTTCCTCTTCAGTGGCAGACATGTTAACACTCTTCCTTGCCTTCATATTCTGGGAAGCTGTCTTTTCTTCGTCGAGGACAGATAGACCTCGAGCGGCAGGAACCCCGGCAGGAACCCCGGCAGGAACTTAGGCAGGAACCTCAGAAACCGGCGGCGTTGGAGATCGTGCAGGCCTGGTACTGGTCTTCTTCCCCCTGAGCATATCGTTGATCTGTAGAGCGTTGATCCGTAGAGCGTTGAATTGTAGAGGTGTTGCGTAGTCGGTGTCGAAGCTGGTTATGGTCTGCTGCTGTCTGTGACCCCTATTTATATAGGTCGCCCTAATCGGCTTATCTCGGGGCTTAATCGGCTTCTCTCGGCTACCCTCGGCTACTCTCGCGCAAAGAGCGGGCGAAGAGCGGGCGAAGATCCGATTGGTCGTTTACTCTCGGCCGCGGATCGTCCTTAATCTGGCTATTTTGGCACACGTCAGCACGGAAGTCGGCTACCTGCGAGGGTGATCGGGCACTTACGGGCCTTTTACGGGCACACGCGGGTCGGTCTTCCGAAGATCTGGTGGGGGTCGGGTGCTTGCACTCTGCCGGCACTACGCACGACCCTCGATAGAGAGCGGCAGAGGCTGTACGAAAGCTCCAGAGGGCAATCGAGACAAGGGGACCTTCAGGGGACCCTCTGACGCCCCAAGACGAACACGGGCCGACGGTTTTTGATCGGCTACTGTTTTTCAACATGTTACAAAACAGTAGCCGATCACTTTTTCGGCACCCGACTTTCGGAGGACTGAGGCGATCGCGCCTGATCTTCCCCTGAAGGTATAGGTTAGTGCTCACAGGTTCCCGACTATTTTCGCAAAAATGCGGACGATCGACCAAAAAAAGGATCGTGTACTATCGGGACCAAAAAAATCCTTGGTGAAATGGCCGCTTAACGTATCTATTATTACAATTACAATTATTTATTCTAGTAAACCATATATATATACAGTATAGAGATAGATTGATACATCGTCATGGTTCGTGACTATTCCAACATATCACACAAACTTACAAACATATATTAATTCATAAATGTAATACATATTAGCTAGTTTAGCATGGCATACATACACACGGATAATAAACAATTCATCAATACGGTCCATATATATTTACACATATCACATATATATACTACCATGCATAACACTTACACACAAAACAAAACGAAATGAACCATGAAAAAATACGATACGTGTAGGGTACACAAAGGTTTGTTGTACCTGTGAGATATGTGGATTTTAAGAAGAGAACAAATGCAAGAGTAAAATTGTCAAACATGTATTGTATCATTAAGAATCAATATTTTTTTTTTTTGTGGAATTGAAAATTCCAAGACGTTTATCTGTAAGCAAATTACGTTTTGACTTATATAACACTTTTTTATTTGAATAAAAATTATAAAAATAACCACTTAACGGTTGAAATACATGTATGTAGAAGTTTTAAGAAGTAAAGTACACGGTGTGTTTGTTTATTGGGGTTTTACATCCCTTTCACTCATATATAGGTTGTATCGAGACTGTGTCTGCTTGCGACAGTGCGCACTTATGGCGACTCTATAGTGCTGTCTCACTGAGCTATCACGCCACAGACACATTGACATGATACTTCACTCGGTCACATTATCCTGACACCGAGCCAACCAGTCCTCCTCCTACGCAGTAATGCTGGGCGCTTAGCAGGTAGCGAGAAGATTCCCTAATTTTAAAGTCTTAGTTTTTGACCCGACTAGGACTTGATCCCACGACCTTGGATTCTAGCACCAGTCTATTAGTGCGAAGCGATCATCCTAACACTGGGCCATCGCGCTGGTTACACGCATAAAACTGTTGATCGAACTGAACTAACGGTAGAAAAACGCTTTCCATCCTTTGAGAATGCATATTTATATATACCACATTCTCAACAATAAACACAAAACAAAGTTGTAGATTGAAGAAGGCCACTTTGATGTGAATTTAATGACATTCAACGATTATGTTTCATTGAATAAATAACAAGTCACATCTAAGTTAAAGCCATCAAGGTGACAAATAAAAAGTAAGTATATACATTATTACTAATACCAATCCTACTACTTAATAAAATGATGGGGTTGAAAAATCCGCCCACACATGTTAATTGTTAGAAGTTAATACATGGATATAATACAATACAGTATTATTAAAAATTCAAGTCGCATATCAAAAACGCATGGAGAACCAAGTTTGTTCAAGGCGTGACTGTTGTGTCAACAATAGGTTACGCGTTTTGGGGTCAAAGGTCAATACTATAACAAATATGTTAACTATTCACTTTTTTGACTTCTTTCAAAACTATTGGACCAATTTCATCCAAACGTGGTAGAAGTCATCTCTGTGAAAAGGGAATTCAGAGATGTTCAAATGAAGGGGCTCGGGCCTCGGGGGCGCTACTTTCGGGACCCAAAGGGGGGAAATTTTAAAAAATTTCAAAAATCTTCTCCTAAAACACTAGAAGGCCTAGAGCTTAATGTTTTGGTTTGTAGTAACTTTAAGGCATGGAGAACCAAGTTTGTTCAAGGCGTTACACTGGGGTCGAAAATAGGTTAAACGTTTTGGGGTCACTGTTCAACACTATAGCAAATAATTAACTATTCACATTTTTTACTTCTTGTCCAAAACTATTGGACCATTTTCAACGAAACTTGGTAGAAGTCATATTTGGGGGAAGGGAATTCAGATTTGTTCAAATGAAGGTTGTTGGCCCCAGGGGACCAAAAGGGGAAAGATTTGACAAAATTTAAAAATCTTAAAAACTAGAAGGCCTTGTGCTTAATGCTTTGGTTTGTAGTAGCTTAAGGGCATGGTGACCCTAGGGTCAAAAGTATACAAATGCAAATCCAGATCTACGTTCAGGCCCGATGGGCCTCTCTTGTTATTAAATGATATACAGAGAAAGTCCAATATTAATTATTGTGTCGAGGTTTAGGTATAAATAAAATAAGCTTATAAATTAGCTGCCTTTTATATATACCGCATTCTCCACAATAAAGACAAAACAAAGTTGTAGATTGAAGAAGGCCACCTGGATTTAATGGCATTCATAGATTGTGTTTCATTAGATGTTATCAAAACTACATGCATACTTCACCGAGATTTCAGTTTATCAGGTTTAAAGATGACCAATAACTTTTCAACTCTTGCACAACATATATACATGTACGCATCATATTCTGTCAATTTGTCTTTTCTTTCCAACTGACAGTGGCGAGCCGAGAGGTGAATTTATGCGCAAGCACAACGAACTAAAAGAATAAACCAATATCAAATCATTAAGTTTAGATGTATCTTATTTACGCTATGTCTATGTGTTTCCCTATAGTGTTGTTTTATACGTGCAATAAACTATCAGGTGATACATGTCTCTGTTTTTTACTCAAAACGTGGTACCTCCACTAAAGCAGTAACCAATTTATCAATGTATCTTTTCAGGACTATTGAAAGTAATATCCTTTTAACCTTTGTAACATTCTGCTAAATGTTCACCTACTTATTGTGTGTCTTGATAAGACAAAGTAGGCATTGTATCTCTTACGCTCTAGGCAGAAGCAAAAGAAAGAAAATGTTCATTCCTGAACATAAGCTTTTAACAAACAACGTTGCAACTGTGACTGCCTCAATGTCAGGCATGGGGAAAGACTACTATGCCCACTTAGTATAGACCGTTTTGCCTTCGTGGGATCCTCCCTCTTTGTGCACTGATCACACCCGGCGGTATACACGCTTACATCCGTTTGCAACCCAGGCCAGTACTAACTTTGTCGAATTTTTGAAATTGTCTTTGCAACGTCTAGGTTACTTGATGTTCTATTGTCATGACATTGAACAAGAACATTTCGTCTCTCACTCCTAGGAACAAGTGCTTGTATTGTTACATTTTTGGTTTCACAATCGGTCCGTTTTCTACAAAACACATCGTTCTCTAATAGCAAATTGTACCACTGAGAATATAGCGCCTTTACGAAAGCACGAACTGATGTCTGATCTTGATGGACGTTTTCCCTCTGAAACCAACTGCAGAACCTCTGTAACGTCTTTGTCCTGTTTCTGTAGTTCTGATGTTGTCTCGTTGTTTTTAGTGTAATAAAGTTTCTCCTTTCGCATTTTGTCTTCGAGCTCTACTTGCAAATGCTATTGGTTTCTCCACATCATCAATCCTGTGAGAAAGATTTGCACCTATCGCCTAATCACTAGCGTCTATGTCTAACACAAACGATTCTTTAAAGTCCGGGTAAGCAAGGATTGGAGCATTCACAAGTTTTTGATTTAGTTTTTCAAAAGCTTCCTGACATTCGCTTGTTCAATGAAATGCCCCACCCTTTTCTGTCAGGTGATTAAGTGATTTGGCTACTTTAGCGAATAATTCAATAAATCTTCGGTAATAGGCACTAAGACCTATGAAAGAACGTGCATCAGTGTTATCATTAACTGGCCATTCCTTTACTGCTTCAATTTTTTAAGGTCAGTCGCACAACCTTCTTCCGACACAACATGCCCTAAAAATTCTACTTGTTTGCAAATAAAGAACATTTATTGGCTTTTAGTTTGAGTCCCGTGGCAATTTGCCAAGGACTTGGGCCAGATTGTTAATCATATCACCAAACGATTTTCCAAAGACTATTAATCATCAAGATATATTTTTAAAAGAAATCGACCAATGCAACCCATTGAGAATAGTTTCAATTACTCTCTCAAACGTTGATAGCGAATTGCAAAGGCCGAAAGGTATCAACTAGAACTCAGGCAAACCTCTCCCTGTGTTAAAAGCAGTTTTTTCTTGGTCGCTTTCGTCAACTTCGACCTGCCAGTAACCTTAACACATATCTAAGATGGAAAACCACTTAAAGCCTGGTAGGTTGTCGAAGGACTCATCGATCCTTGGCAGTGGATGTGAATCTTTAACTGTCAAAAGAATTAAGTCGCCTGTAGTCAACACAAATCTCATTGACCCGTCTTTCTTTTTAACCAGTACAACTCCAGAAGACCACGGACTAGATGATGGCTGTTTAAAATTTCGTTCTAGCATATCATCTAGTTGTTTGTCAACTTCTGCAGCCATGTAAACAGGTATGCGCCTTAATAACTGTTTATCTGGTTTTGCGTCACCTGTGTTTGTTCAGTTGTTCTACTAAGATCCTTATCTTATTCGGCGAACAAAGCATAATTTTTTGTCAGTAAGTCATAATCACTATCAAGACTTTGTCACTAGAGGATTGCTGTTGACATACAATCTATATATATATATATTAATAGAACAAGTAGAATGCGGTCCTCGTTTACTCATGTTGCTACTTCTATTCCTCTCCTATTAATGGTTTTTCTCTTTTTCTTTTTCGTCAACATAACTGTGACACACTCTTATGGTGACACATGCTTCTTTTTAAACGGTGAAAAGGGTTGCCATACACTTCTATAACACTGACAATAATGGGTATGGTTTTTATACCTCATAACCATAGTGAATTTTGTTTTTGTCACCGTTTCCTCTTTGGCTCTGTAGCCTTGATTTGCTAAAGATGTGTCTATTCAAAAGTAATTCTTCTCTTGCGTCCATTATTGACGGCAGCTTCGAGCAAGATCTGCGGCTCGGGACGTGTTGTCTCACACAGAGTTTTGACTTCTTCCTCTTATAAAAAATCATATTTATCGGAGGCATGATTCAGATTGCATTTTTGTATACTGAGGCAATGCGACGGGTGACACATGTGTAGCATGAAACGCTAACCATATTGAGAGCAACTGGTTTCGCTTTTAGTTCTGGTGCGTGATTTTTCCATTTTTAGTTAATAAATGTATATTTGGTTCATTTGTCTGTGTGCGTCCAACGTTTTCCTTTTGGTTGCCACTGTCCATGGACTTACCGCCTTGGAATATCGTCTTGGTTTTTAGAATTTACTACTTTCTTTCTTTCATGCAAGTCTATAATGTGAAAGGGAAGAGACTTGAGTTGGTTGTTATTACTTTTCTTAATGATTCAACTTGTGTTACTGAACCTAACATACCTATATTGGTACCAGTATATAGTGTTTGCGGTTCAGTAGAGGATTTATATACCTCACTGGAATACTGAAACTATTCGTGACCAATGTCTTCCCAACTATCCTTCGGTCTGACTTAAAAAATGACTATGTAGGTTCTACTATACCTAATCCTACTGGAGTTGTTTTGCCTCTAGGTATGTCGACCTTACAGCTTACAGTCTCGCTTAGTTGGGTAACAACAAAAGTGTTTGTAATTTCAGACGCAGTTTATGAGTTAATGTATTATAAAAAGATAAACAAAGGGTCTGGAATTCTAGGGAAAAAATGGCCACATAATGGTTCTATTTGTATTTGTTGATATTCATTATTGGCTTACCATTTTTTACATACATCATTTTAGAGTGTGTGATACGGAGCATCATATCAAACAGTTTTGTGATGTGGAAACTCCTTTTTGAGTATACAAAGAGTATATATAAAAGTATAACCCAGATTATACATTTTTGTGTTGACTGTACGGAGAGTATGTTTACATGTATACATGTATTACCTAGATTATACAGTGTTGTGTTGATTGTACCAAGAGTATATATAAATGTATAACCTAGATTATACAGTGTTGTGTTGATTGTACCAAGAGTATATATAAATGTATAACCTAGATTACACAGTTATGGGTTGACGGTACAAAGAGTATATATACATGTATAACCTAGATTACACAGTGTTGTGTTGACTGTAAAAAGAGTATATATACATGTATAACCTAGATTATACAGTGTTGTGTTGACTGTACAACGAGTATATATACATGTATTACCTAGATTACACAGTGTTGTGTTGACGGTACAAAGAGAATATATACATGTATAACCTAGATTACAAGCAAAAATGTTTCAATTGGCCTAGTGGTCAATAAATAAACCTTTAGGTTTAGTTACCTTCTCGTTTATAACTT
>JAUMGZ010218196.1:0-11606 GCA_032359645.1 Pododesmus macrochisma
CTGGGGTCAAAAATAGGTTACACGTTTTTGGGTCAAAGTTCAACACTATAGCAAATATGTTAACTTTTCACATTTTTGACTTCTTTTCCAACACAACTGGACTAATTTTATCAAAACTTGTAAGATGTGGTCCTTGGGGGAAGTGGGTTCAGATATGTTCAAATGACGGGGCTCAGTACCAAAGAAGGGTCACTTGGGGGCCCAACTGGGGAAAATTTGATAAAATTTCAAAAATCTTCTTTTAAACTAGAAGGCCTAGTGCTCAATGCTTTGGTTTAAAGTAACTTGAGGGCATGCAGAACCAACTTTTTTTCAAGGCATAACCCTACAATCAAAAGTTTTCAAATGCCTAGACCAATTTAATCCAGATGTACGTTAAGGCCCAATGGGCCTCTTGTTTGCTCATGTTACTCTAAACAGTTAATGCCTTTGTCAATAGATTGTCCTATAGATTGATTGCTTTATATCATATAGAGAATGTAACAATCAAACTTCAAACAGTATCATAATTCAACAGTGCTTATTGTACATTGTAGTACATGTAGATTTATGTATAAATGGGGCCCTTGGCAATGAAATTGGGAATTTTCAATCGCGAAATCTCAAAATTGGGAATTTTGCGTTGCATAAATTAAAACTTTGATTGTTTCGACATTTAGAGTTATAGATACAACTAGGATGTGATTATCATGAAAAACAAATTAACGTAATAAACCCTAGCATATGTAATCTGTGTCTGATGAATATTAATGAAAGATACATTTAATCTATTGCACTAAAAATACAAAGAAAAGTGCAAGCTGATTTGAGTTAACAAATTGTATATATGGAATTTTATATCAGAACATTTTTTAAACTTTTATTATATTAAATAAACAAATACTTTTTGCTTCCTATAATAATTTCCAACAACTGCAGACACTAAACATGACAGCAGCAGGGCTTTGGTTGATAGATCAAATTATGACAAATGCACAACTTTATTGACATCAAAAATAAACAGGCACAACCATGTTTCTTACCGTTTTAGGACATGTGCTTGCGATCTACTGTTTACTTTGCATTTATTTCCGGGTGATTTCCTCAATCTACCATCAACATAGATCTTTGAAATGAATATAATGCTAAGTAAATTAATAGATCGCAAGCATATGCACGGTTGCCAATATGGACAAAAGCTTTAGTTTAACACGGATGTCACATCTGGACAAGTCTGTGGTTGTTGTTTGCGGTGACAAAAACACCAGGAAATATTAGCAGCAATCTAATACCAACTCCGGAAATCCGGAACGATTCACTGATTTTTTGGACAATATTCAATTGGGAATTTTTTGTATCCTGGATTTCAAATGGGGCCGCTAGAGATTTTTGGGGCCGTTCAGCGGCCTTAAAATCATCCCTGCACATGCCGTATTTGTTCTAATAAACACCTGGTCTCCAATAATCGCCTACCCCCTACTTTGATGCCAAAACTAGTGACTTTCTACCCCCTACTTTGATGCCAAAACTAGTGACTTTTACCTCCCTCCAGTTGATTTTGACAAACCTCTAATAGTCGCCCCCAACACAGCATGTAAATCGAATCAACAGATCATCATTGTTACCTAGAAATTGTCTTTCTAACAGTTGAATATATCTCCGGTGTTCCAATTTTCCTGTATGATTTGACCGGACCATTCTGGAACGTGCAGTGGCCGACTGTCCTTTTGATTTACTTTACTATACAATGTACCAACACTGTCGCTGTAATGGTTTCTAGGCTTCGTCAAATAGTTAAGGATTATTCATTTTTCACGGTAAACGTGATGTCCCTTTATTACTGAAATGTGAAGTGCAATGCTACACATGTGCCATGTTTGTTTTGACATCACGCACATGTACACTGAAGAGTTCGGACAAGGGGAAAACTCGAGCTCTATAGGAATATTTTGGGAGGAAAATCTAGGCATGTCTGAATCATGTTATGACCAGTTTGTGTTACCTGTTTATGCTGTTGAACCGCTAGAATAGTGTGAAGTGATTATATTAGATTCTCTAATGTTTAAAACATTCATGATTTGATAAAAAATAGTTAGAAAAGTTTTTTTCTTCTAATAAACGCCCTCCTTTGAATTTTTTTGTGGTATTTTTTACTTTTTTCCAATAATTTCCCACCCCCTACTTTTAAATAAATTGCCCAGGTGTTTATTAGAAGGAATACAGTAAGTGGTTGTTTACAGTAATATTAAAAGGTAATGTTAAGTGCAATTTAAAGCGAATAACATAGTTTGTGGCAAGTTTTTGTTAAAATATAATTTAAAAAAAAAAAAAAAACTCCAATTAAATTGAATTAAGTTTAGATATGCTTTCCAATATTATTTTTTAGTTTGCAAAACTTTTGACTTATTTTCATGATGCTATTTTTAAGATATGCCACCCATTCAGTATGTTTTGTGCAAAAACTGCTTCAGAAATGTGTGCCTCAGTCTATATATGTTTCTTTATTAACAAGCTTAAGGGGCCAACAGCAACATCTATGTTATGATCTTAAGAAACATTGATGTTATGAAACAGTGTCTGTTTTCCCTCATGATTAAAATCAATATTTTGTTGTCCATTGACCAGGACAATAACTTATTGATTATATTTCTTCTCTCAAATGTTTTGAGACTTGTCATTAATCAAGATGAGAAATCCAATTAGAATAGGACAAATTGAGTTAACGCTATTGATTTGGTGGTTCGGTATTGATATTGTACATTTTTTAGCCAAGGGGATGTTAATATCATGACGATGGCTCATGTGCTTGCGATTTTGTCGTTTATTTAAGAATTTTGAATGTAATTATTTTTTAGCTCCACATCGGGCAATGAACAAAAAAACTGGTGCACCTATTTTTATGGTTTGGTAAACTGTTGGATTTAATCGCTTCTGGCAGCTGAAATTTATTTTGTTGAAATTTAGAAGACTTTAATTTCAATTTAACATGAATTTTGCATATACAATGTAAGCTACTGGCATGGTATATGTAGTTTATGAAAATATATTACATCAAGTATGTCTACATATTAAAAGTTAAGTTTAAATTTTTGTGAATTTTACATCATGTCTCACAAATTCATATTTGTACTACATTGTACAAAGTTATATTTATACTCTAAAGTTTTATTTCAGCTTGCATTATAAAACAGTTCATACATATAGTATATACGTTTATATAGAGATGATTGAATATATAGTTTATAGTTGAATTATGAACTTTTATGCTTTAAGATATAACATCAGGGAAATAAGTCTATGATACAAACAGAAGTAGTTAATTTTCCCAGCATCAACTGAATTACGCTGCAGCAGGTTTATCTGAGACAAGGCCGCCAAAACATCTATAAATATATTGATTTATTGACTTTGTGTATTGGTAGGTCGCCATCTTGTCCATGAATGCCATTAATACTAATGTGTAGTGCTCCGTCTAGTCAAAGTGTGTTAGCCTGGTCTCCATCAGCACATAACATTACATCTTTGATGGCTTCAGTATATCTATAATGCACTATCGGTAGAGATAGAAATTCCATTTTCATTCTTACAACACTTTATTTTACGATATTTGATTTATCATCTGTGCAATCTTAAGCAAGATGTAAAATGCATTTGAAATAAAAGACATAAGTTTGAAACCTTTTAATACAAGTTTGGCATCAAGGTTTTTTCGTCAATTTGGCGTCATGATGCAGATTTTATGATCATTTGCTTTATTTTATCTATTAACGTAAACCTGTATATTTTACAGATACATCTTGGTTTGATCTGATCTTATAATCCACTTAAACTTGTCTGATAAAAGTGTTTATTCCTACTGTAACTATTTAATGTACAATTTTACTTGGCCAATACAAAACATAAATGTTCCACTATTACATTTAGATGAATGAACACTTTATATTTCAGGGCCTGCAATATCAGGAAATGCTCGTTTTTAAATGTAGTCTCGATCTATGTGAAGTATGTCTGACTATGTCTGGTGAAAATTTGATTCATTCTTGTAATAATTTCTGAAAATTATAAAGTTATGTTAAAGCAGCCATTAAAAGTACCAAAATTAAGATTAGGTCCCGCAATACCTGAAACCATTTAATTAAGATGAGGTCCCGTAATACCTGAAACCATTTAATTAATATGAGGTCCCGTAATACCTGAAACCATAAAATTAAGATGAGGTCCCATAGTACAATGTACCTGAAACCATTAAATTAAGATGAGGTCCCGTAATACCTGAAACCATTAAATTAATATGAGGTCCCGTAGTACCTGAAACCATAAAATTAAGATGAGATCTCATAGTACAATGTACCTGAAACCATTAAAATAAGATGAGGTCCTGTAATACCTGAAACCATTTCATTAAGATGAGGTCCTGTAAAACCTGAAACCATAGAATTAAGATGAGGTCCCGTAAAACCTGAAACCATTAAATTAATATGAGGTCCCATAGTACAATGTACCTGAAACCATTTAATTAAGATGAGGTCCCGTAATACCTGAAACCATTTAATTAAGATGAGGTCCCGTAATACCTGAAACCATTAAATTAAGATGAGATCCTGTAATACCTGAAAACATTTAATTTAGATGAGGTCCTGTAATACCTGAAACCATTAAATTAAGATGAGATCCTGTAATACCTGAAACCATTTAATTTAGATGAGGTCCTGTAATACCTGAAACCATTAAATTAAGATGAGATCCTGTAATACCTGAAACCATTAAATTAAGATGAGGTCCCGTAATACCTGAAACCATTTAATTAAGATGAGGTCTCTGTAATTGTATCTTCAATTCTTTAAATTGAATTTTCGAATGAAAGTGTTGTAAGTTCAAGACAATTTCATAAATTTTGTTAAATTGATAGTGAAGTTTGAATTTTAATTCTATCTTGCAAGTTAAATGTTACCTGTTACCTTTGAATAATGTTCTTTGATGTAGTGCAGCACCATATTTTGCCTATAGTGCTACCCCACTGAATCAGAGTGTCAGAAAGTAATGAGGCATGGTTCACTCTGCATTACAGAGATAAACTAAGGTCAGTTATGGTATTTGATTTTGAGTGTTTGTATTTGATACACATTACAGTCATGTACATGTAATTTCAAAATTAAGGGTACGTTTATTGTATATTATTAATATTATCTGGAAGATGGAATGTTGTACCTGTTGAATCATTGACACACAAAGATTGCCTATAGCTAGCTGCTTTAATACATTATATATTATTGGTTTAAAACCATCTATATTTGTCTAGCACACATAGTGAACTTGGACTAACAATATCATATATATATTATATGATGTAAGATTTAATGATGAACACATGTCGACCATGTTTGTTACAGCGTGTATCTATTGTTTTAGCAGAAAACCATTTTGTCTATCACACTTTGACACGTTGATCAAGATGAAATATCTGCAGCATGTTTGCTGGTCGTTAAATTCTTATGCTCCCAGACGATTGTCTTAGCCTGTCATGAAAATTTTTAGTCTGAGAGTTTATGGTGTGGGTTTTGTGAATATTTGTCTTGATGTTTACTATGTATACATTGAAGAATGTTATATTTCATGACTAAATATTTGCGTGTTTGTGTGAAATATATATTTATTTTGATTTTTTTTAACCATCCTGTTTTGTATATATAGTATGTAGATACATGAACAGTGTAAATATGTACTGGTATTCTTACTAATTTAAAGTAAGCTAGAACACAAAAATGCAATCCGAATCATGCCTCCAATAAATATGATATTTCTGTGTGAGACACCCGTCCCGAACCCCAGATCTTACTCGAAGCTGCCGTCATTTATGGAAGTTATACACTTGCATATTTATCATACAATATTTTCTTAAACTTTTAAAGATGCCAGCCTATTTATTTTAAAGAAAAAAAGCAATATTTTGAAGTAATTGTTTGAGTACTGTTTTTTCTCTCTAAAATATGACAAATCTTAAATGTTTGGTGAAATCATAGTTGCCAATAATAATACTCCCTATTTAGGAGGGAGTCTTCCAACTTTGACATCAGTTTAGTTCCTAAATCTTCCTTTTTAAATTGCTTTAACTTAGTGTATTGCACAGAACTTCTTAAATGAGGCAGTTTACACGATTTTTTTGTCATATAGGGCATTGTATATAGATATTAAAGACATTTTAAGATTTTGCTAGCATTCTCTCCCCCATTAAAATTTCAAAAAGTTTGCAAGTATGTGAAATGTCAGTCCTTATCAATATAAAGTCACACCAGACGCTTCTTAATACAGTCTAGAAGTATGTTGAAACCCCAATTAAACAATGATTTCCCAAGTGCCTTTGCACTTTAATTGAGTTTAATGAACGCTTTGGAATTTTTATTTTACCCCAATACAATTAATCAATACATTTTTGTGTACATGCACTTGTACTACATTTGTAGTTATTCTATACACTGACAATAATGATGACAATAAAATGTTGTTATTTATTAATATAGATTTATTTATTGTGCATTTGAAAACAAATGTTTTTACGAACACATCCATTTAAAGTGAAGAATGACATATATATTGTTATCATATCCATATCATTTGCATACAACTCGTACCATGTGCATTTTATTGACCAATAAAAAAAGTGTTAACCATTTGATAAATCACACTTCTGCAGAAATTTGACTGTCATGTCAAAATGATTCCAATTAAACTGCAGGACACTAATTTAAATATAAAATCTAAATTCAGAGATGATCTATTCAAACTAGAAAGTTATGCATAATGTTCAGGAGTTTACCAAATTTGTTTTATTGATGACTTAATCGTTATTTATATTAAATGATTATTTCCCATCCCTGTAAATGATTAGAACATGTATTTTATTGAGCACTCATGTGATGTGCAGACACACAATCATGATCAAAGGATTTGAAATTGTCTGCAATTGAGAATTCAGCAGGGGTCGCCTGTTTGTAAATTTTTTTGTTTTTTTTGTCCCAATATTTCAAAGTTTATTTCTGATTGTAATTAATTGCATAGTAGTTTAATGATCGAAAGGTGTGTCATCTATTTCAAAATACTGCAATGATTTTTCAGGAGTTGAGGTATAACAGAGGGACACTAGTACTGTTTTAAAAGATTTGAATTCTTTCTAAAATCTGAAAGTGTTGTTCTTGAACTAGTTGAAACTGCTAAACATGCCACACATTATTATTTTTCTGATTGATTATAAGTCATTCAAACAAATCATACCAATTAATTATATAATTAAATGTCATCAATATTAATAACTTCCAAACCTCACAACTACTATAGTCTATAGTATTTCATTATATTCCTAGTATACATATTAAACATCAGTCAGTTTTTAACGTCCATATTATGTTTGTTATATATATAAAGAATTGTCAGATGCAATTAACAAAATTATGTACATGTATAAAACTGTATACTAGCAATATTTCTTCATGAACATCTTGTTTTGAAAACTTTTTTATGGTAAAAAACCAACAACCAAGTTTTTAAACTTAATTAGCATATTTACATACATGTATACTTGTCAGTGTATGGATCTGCAGCTGGATGGTTAAGTAAGACAGAACCATAAAAAATCTGACTCGGTGCAGAATTTATACTGTTACAAGCAGATTATTCCTTACTATGTGTGCATTAAAATAGAGATGTTTTATAACCAACAAACATTTTTGTGAAATATTCAAAGTTAAGATTTTGCAGTTTGACAAAAAGGATTTTTACATAAATACATTAGCCAGAAGCATTATGGTAGGTAAAAGATTTTTATTTTAAATATTGTATTAAATATTGAAATTCCTTCATGGAGCCCCTAAGTAATATAGATCACATGCATTGGCCGTTAGTGTTCAATCACTTAAAAAAACAGTTGTTAGGAAAATGATCGAAAAGAAACTATGACGAAAACTTGACATGCATGTCAAATTAATTTGAAGTACTTTGTCTTTGAAGAAACAAGGGGTGTAATTCAGGAGCCATCAGTCATTTACTTAGGTGATTGCAGTTTATATAATGATTCTAGATAACCAATGTAATTCCATCAGTTGATGGATCTGCTTTTTGATCGATTACAAATCGGGGCACATCGGCACAAATTTACTTTGCATTTCTTAACTACTTTAGTGAGGTGATGTATCTTTCATACTTTTATTGCGAATAATTTAAACTGTCACCATGAAGCGATCAATAATTGAACAATGGCATTTGAAATCCTTTTTTTCTTTTTTTCTCCATTTTGAGACAATTACATTGTATCCTGTCTGTCAACATTACAATATATAGATTTAATTCAGGTGTTAACATGATTTCTTGGAATTATTCTTTGTCCATTAGAATTATAATGTTAAAATTAAGTATTATCATTATGATATATATATATATAAATCTTTACTGTAGCCATGTATCATTGAGCAAGAACCTTGCATGTCTGTTGAGTTATTCCCCTTGATGAATATGTATATGTAGCCACAACATACTAACTTGTGTTTACTGCATACAACCTTTTGCTTTAACATTTTTGATAAACAAAAATACAAAAAATGAATGTTAATGATGTTTGGCATAAGGTACCACAAACAAAAATTGTAAAGTCAGGGCTTTTTTGGGGCCTATAATGGGCCCATTCCCATTGAACTATTTCTTTTATGCATAATTCCTTAACTTTGGAGTTTACATCTGAATTTTTTTTCCCTAATGGTCAATTTTCTTACCAAAATGTGACAAAAAGTCCCCCATCCCAAATTGACCAAAAAAAAACAACCTTTGAGAGTGTAAGGAATGATATATGTATATGGTCCTGTTTGATTAGAAAGAAAAACTGATAATACTAGATCATACTTTGATGTAATGTGAATTATATATGTATAGAACATACTATATTGTACTTAAATATAATGTGAATTATATATGTATAAAACATACTAGATCGTACTTAAATATAATGTGAATTATATATGTATAAAAATACTAGATCGTACTTAAATATAATCTTTGGGTATATGATATCAATATCAGTTTTATAGACAAGTCCTATATAATCCAGTAGTACTAGTGGTAAGGTGTGGTCATTTCTATAAATTATATAAGGCATGTAAATTGTAATTCTGAAAGAGACCGGCCTGATGAATTTCATTTCCGGTGTTAGTACAATTATTTAAACTCTGTTTTGACATTGTGACATCTACAGGTTCTGCTGAACATCTATATACTACATGTACTAATCTTTAATACTTATCAATTGTGATCTTAAGTGTAAGGTGAAGTTGACAATGTGCCATATACAATGTTAGGGTTCTACTGAACATCTACATGTATATACTACATGTACTAATCTATAATACTTATCAATTGTGATCTTAAGTGTAAGGTGAAGTTCAGTGGAAGTGTGTCAGTGAATACATTATCTTTTATTCCTGTATTCAACAGCACACACATCAATTGTCATCCAATATTTCACAGAATGATATTATAATATAAGATGCTGGACTACTGTATACTGTTGTTAAAGTTTAATTTGAACAAGTTCATTCAATAAATGCTAGCCTTAATTTCATCCACTCACTCACTCTCAGGCTCACTTCACAGTATTCAGTTGGAATTATTTTACTTTACTGATGTATGCTACATTTAGCTACATGTATATATTTAAATAATTTTGACTCGAAGAGTCATCAATTAATCTTTGAAGTATTAGTATAAAATTGTCGATAAAAATTTCAGACTCTGTACCTGGTGTACATTATATTATTTGACTCACTGATAAAATGCAAATTTTAAAATCTGTAATTACATGTATATTTGTTAATGTACTCAATATTTCCTATTTTAACTGAAATCTTTTAAAGTGGTTCACACAAAAATCGGAGAAGTTAGGGAGGAGATCAAAGTTTCTGTAATCATTCTGCCATCGACTGAGGTACACATGTAGATAAATTGACTCGATGATTGAAAAATGCATGTGTTTAATAGATAAAACTGCATTTTAAAATAAACGATTGGAAGTGTATATTTTTTCGTGCATTTTTTATACATACCGTATTTATTGTAAATCTGTTTAATAGAGAAAACTGCAATAAACAATTGGAAGTATATTTTATAAGCCTGGGAATTTTCGTGAAGCATATTATGGCATCACTCTGTGTGTATGTCCATCTGCATGTGGAGTGAACCTTTGATCGGAACTAGTTCTACAGTTTTTGACTAAATCTTTTCAGAATTGGTATGTGTGTTGTGAATCATATAAATATGAGCATGTACATATCATAAAACTTTTGTACACAAGTATTAAGAATGATTTCCATTTTGCATTGATAGAACCAGTCAATACATAGAGTTATTGCAATTTGCAGATCTGCATTTGCTTCTTTTCTTTGAGTTGGATTTTACATTTGTGTCACATCAATTTGAAGATTCTATTTTCCTATATATATTAAATATTGCTTATGTAGTGCAGGATGAAAAGGAAGGCTACAGAAATACAATTGAAAAGGAAACTGATACAAAACTGTTGCCATTGTACATGTATATAGAATCATATAAAGCATTTGTAAATTAAACCATCACTCCGGTACCAGTATGACCAGCGTGTTGGATCAGAGGTAGAGCATTAATTAGCTACATGATCCAGTAGGCACTGGTTCTATTCTGGGCCGGGCAGTGTTAAATCTTCTCACTCCCTGCTAAGTGCTTAGCATTACTGGGTTTGAAGGAGGACTGGTTTTCTCAGTGTCACTGTGTCCAAGTGAAGAATCATGTCAATGTGTCATGTGTCTCTGGCCATATATTTCATATAAAGTCCCATCAGTGCGCACTGTCACAAGCAGGCACTGTCACAATATTACCTAAAATAGCAGTTAAAGGGACGTTAAACTCAAATGAAACAAACAAACCGGTACAGGGCTCGAAAAAAAAACCCCGCCACTCGTCCTGACCAAGTTAAAACAGTCCAGTGTCGAGTGGATTAGTCAACTGCACTCGTCCCTGTGCCCCGTAAAAATTTTGTCAATCGTGATTTCCATAATGTGAACAAAATAGGAATAAAAGCTTTAAAATTGCAAATAAGGATTGTATGTTCTGCAAAACACAGTATCATCGTTTTTACAACGTGATTGTAGAGTCAATACAACGCTTGTAACGAGCTGTCAGGTGAAGTGCCAGAGAGACACTGTCTGTGCACTGACAGGAGTGTTTTGGTTTTTCGATTTACTACTTGCTTCACAACAAATGGCGAGCGGGTCGAGTCATCAAAAGTCTATCGCCAGCTATTTCAAAAAAGCAAGAAGGACAAGGGTGATGACGAGAAAACTGAGATTGACAAATCCTCAGAGACAGGAAAGAAACGAAATGCGTAGACAACGAAAATATTGAATGTTTACATAATGCATTTATGTCTTGTGCTAATCCTTTTGGGATTCTGCAGGATGCCATATTAGTACATTTAAGCGTGCATGTATGATTCGATCAAATAACTTCCGTTTTCATTTTTATTTGACATCAGTATGAATGAATTCATATTAAAAAGGGTTCATTTAATGCATGCATGTACATTTGCTATTTGCATAATAGTTTAGAAAAGTTTT